>JAOWBL010000019.1:10500763-10512264 GCA_028564865.1 Zenarchopterus dispar | reverse complement strand
AAGAAAGCTAAAGAGAACAGAGCCCAGTGCATCATGGGAGATCCTTCAGCACAATTAAAGGGATGGTTCAGGGCACCCGAGCCAGCACTAATGATAAGATTTATAAAAAGCGTAATTTTCGAAGTAGAGAGTGTCTGTCTCTTTCCCAAACACCAAGAGCTGATTGCTCGAGCAACTCTACCTCATCATTGTACTTTTGGAAACTCTAGGAACCACAAGTAAACCTGCACTCTTAGAGCGAAGAGCTCCACTGGGACGATGTGAAACTAGTGAGTTATTTAAGGTAAGAAGGAGCTAAGTCCTTAAGGTTTTGGGATATAAGCAAGAATTTAAAAATGTGTCCTCGATTTAACTGGAAGGCAGTGAAGAGGAGCAAAGATTATATAAATACGATCTCTCCTGCTAATCCTCATCAGAACTCTTGCTGAGGCATTTTAGATGAGATCAGCTGAAGGTAGTGCAGAGTAACTTCAGGACAGCCTATTAATAAGGAATGCAGTAGCCCGATCTTAAAATGACAAATGCACGGACTGCTTTTTTCACATTTCTCTGAGAGGATTTTCCACGTTTTTGAACTGTTCCCAAGATGGAAAAAGGCTAGTTCTAGAAATCTAATTAACATGTGATTTAAAAGACAAATCCTGGTTTAAAATAACTCTAAGTAGTGGAAAAGTAATGGTATCCAGAGTTACTAAAGGACTAAACAGTCTATTTCTGAAGCTCAAATACAACAAAATATTTTTTAAAAATGCATAAAAAAGTAAGAGATCATGTATAGGTACAAATGAGTATCATCTGCATAGAAATAAAGTTTCTGCCCTGCCCCCTAGAAATACCCAGGGAAGGCATTGCTGTGGTAGATTTCGTGTGGTACCCTCACATCTTGCCCTGATAGAAAAACTATAAATGATTCTGTATCCCCAGATTAATTTTGGTGTGGTCTCAAAAGCACTTTACAATGTGCAAACACTGATGAAGACGAGTTGATCTGACGGTGGTTTTACTGTTGTGGCTGGTCGGTGTAAAGAGGAGGTTCAGCTTCAGTACATCCTGTATTTTCTTATATTCAGGGCTGCAGACCAAATAATGCTTGGCAGAGCCTTTTTTTATGTTACAATTGTTGAAAAAAAGTAATGGGATGGAGAATTGGAAGAGGCTGTCATTCTTTTAGAGGGAGATGCTTTAAAAGCTTTATTTTACAAGAGAAGTTATCAGTTTCCCCCCATGATGGCCTGAAAATTTTAACAAAATACCAGTTTTTTTCATCACAACATACTTGACAGTTATATTCAGTTTGTTCATCTGTCTGTATCTGGTACAGTTAACAAGATATGAGTTTGACCTCTAAAGTGTGAAGTGTGGAAGCTGGGAACAAGACAGATGATAGTAATTGGATCTGATATGAAAAAGAAAATGACAGACAGATATTATCATACAGCTACAATTAATGAACATGTTAGATGGTACATTTCCAGCCATCAGGGCACACCACAGAGCGGGTTTTAAGCCTTACGACCATCATAATTAGAGCTGACAGACATTTGAAATGTATTTTTTTGTGTGTGCTTCTAGCACAGGGGGCAGAATAATTTCAGATAATTGCAGAATTTAAAATTCCTTCTCCTTGATTATTCTTCAGAGTGGCAAAGCAGACAGCTTATCTTGAGCTTTTGATCTTTCTACATTCAGAGCGATCTACTACACTTACACAATGTCTTTGCAACTCAAAATTCCTGGCAGGTTTGTATTTTTTATAGCCGCTACCTTTAAAGGTACTTCCCCTAACTCACAAATACTTGTACCTGTACCCACTACTACAGGACAATGATCACTGTCACATCTCAGCCATTTGTGCTGTTGCATCCCTGGGTCTGGGGTGAGGCGCTGCCCCTAGTGGTGGAGTTTAAGTATCTTGGGGTTTTGTTCATTAGTTAGGGAAGAATGGAGCAGGAGATCGAGTCACGAGGTCTGTACAGGTCTGTTGTGGTAAAGAAATAGTTGAGACAAAAGGTGAGGTTTTCTGTGGGTAGTAACTGAAAGGATGAGGTCAGGGGTACGACCCGAGAGGATGGGATCAGGGGTACAAGTCAAAAGGATGAGGTCGGAGGTACAAGCCGAAAGGATGGGATCAGGGGTACAAGCCGAAAGGATGAGGTCAGGGGTACAAGCCGAAAGGATGAGGTCAGGGGTACAAGCCGAAAGGATGAGGTCAGGGGTACAAGTGACTGAAATGAGAGGCTCTTAGAGCTGGGGTGAGAAGTTCCTTCATTCAGGAAGTTGGAGTAGGGGAGGTGTTCTTCCACATGGAGAAGAGTGAGTAGAGGTGGTTTTTGATGCCGTCTTGATGCATCATTGTAAAGGTGTTTAGGCAGCTGATTCCCGCAAACCCAACTCAGATAAACACAAGTAAAAGCAGCACAAAGGGACTTTTGCCATTTTTATTTCAGTAGTTCCATCGAAAGGCGTGGAGATTTAATCGATTTTTACATGACCATCCAAGATTTATTCTTGTTTGGTTTTGAGTCTTGTTTTGACTTTCTTGGGTCTTTTATTCACCTCCGCCATCATATCCGCTGATGCTGTAACAACATGCAGTTGTTGTAGGAGCCATCCAGACTTTGGCCGGTTTTAACGAATGTTAGAAATAGGAGTCTCCAAAAACTACACAATAAGTATCCCTGAATGTGAAATTAAAACTGATATTTTAACAGAAACAAACATTTGTGTTGCATGGGCACATTGTAGGAACTTTGCAGACTTTAGGTGCATTTCCTTTCGCTGGGGTCCAGGGGAGATTTTTCGGGATTGTTGATGCGTCTCTATCACGGCTCTGCTAAAGTGGTCTAGAGGAACCTTTTACAAGGAAAAAAAACGTCTCATAGTAGAAGAGGTTCTGAGATTGACCAACAGGAAGTACCTGGTAGATAGGTGGACCAACGAATAGGTCTTGTTGGCATATTACGCCAATCTAGAGGTCCAGCGATGGTTTTCGTTTAATCTCAGTCACTATCACCGTGATTTATGTCAAAAAAAAGAAAGCAGAAAACATAAGTAGCATCCTTTGTTTACTTGTTTGTTCTTCTTTCTTTTTTGCCACATTCTTCTTTTTGAAAACAGAAAAAAAAGAAGAAAAATGCACATTACCGCCACCTTGTGGTCAGCTGTATTATTTATTCAGCCAACGGTGAAGGGTTTACCCTGAACACCCGCTAGCGGAAATGTACATTTTGATCAACATCAGTTCCTTAAATCAAGCTGCCGAATGCATTCCCAGATTACTCCAGACAAATCTAAGGAAAACTGCCATAATTCCTCCTGACATATTTTGATACAGAGATGGATTTTCAGAAGTGCAGACACTGTTAGATGATCACAGACATATTAAAGGAATATTCAGGAACATTAGAAACTCTAAGCAGGATTGCATCTCTATGATCCTGCTCTTCATGACTGCACGTTGACGCCCGGGGCTTTGATCATGAAGATGGCGGTTCGCCGTCCAATAAGCCACAATATGATTTAGATTTGACTATTTACAGAACGCAGTTCAAAGGATATTATACATCCAAGACAAAAAGGGATGCTGGAGACAAAAAAAGCAAACAAACAAAAAGAACATGACACAAGATGTTATGTTATGGCAGGAGAAGTGGGTGTTTGAGGAGCTGAGAGGTGGATCGGTCTGAAGCATCCAGTGCTTCTGTCAGAACTCTGTAACTGGGTCACAAAAACATTTTGCCCATTTTTTTTGGACGTCAGACCTGCAGGTTATTTGCCAAGCTGCACGTTGCTGCTGATTGTATATTATCGCTGAAAACTGATGGGAAAAGTGGTGTGCTGCGAGACAGGAAAAAAGAAACTCTTTCGACATTTCCATCAAGTATGCACTCACAGAAGTGTGCCGATTTTTCCAGGTTACACAAATGGAAACTGCAAAAACAAAAAAATAAAAAATGGAAAAAGTCAGCAGACTTTGATTCTAAGATTTTATTTTGCCAAAATCAAATACAACAAAATCCAGCTTCAATCATTTTTGTGCCTCTTGTTACAGCTGCTAAAAATCCACTTGGATGCATCCAACATGAGCAGTGATTTTTTCCCTGCTCTTCGATTATGTATGAAATATTCTCAAAAAGCATAAAGTCCAAGTGTGCACTTTTCATAGCCGTGCACAACTGTGTTGCGTTAACATATTAATGAGTACCAGTTGCATCAAAATCACAAAATCTGTTCAAACTGGCAGTGAAAGATGGTAATTTTACATTCCCGATAGGAACGCTGATTTGATTTCCATCAAACCCTGAAATGAAATCTCTGGGATTTCAGCTGTGAAATTCTCCACCATGTTTTCACGAACCTGTCAAGTTCCCACGTCTGCTCCTGATGCCAAACAGAGCGGACTCCTCGTGGAGCTAGAACGCTCGTGAAATGCTCAGGAGATACGCTTTAACTTCCTGAGTGGTTAAAACATTTATTAGGCTGCTTAGCCAAGAAAAAGAAAATAACTTAGTACTGCATGAAATGTTTTTATACTGGAGTGTAACCTAAATGCTCCTGATAAGTTAGTGATGAGCATATTACGTTTCCTGTTCGATGTGGACGAGTTTTTGTTTTTATTACTAGAAGCTTTCTACATATCAGCTGTTTCTAAAAAGGTCTATTAACAATATGACCCCTTTATGAGCTCTGTCACAAGATGAAAATTTACTCCAAACTGAGCCGGGGCTAGAAGCCTGTTGCCCCTGGATCCGCCACTAACGGGGCTGGGGAGGTATCTTCTTGAAGAGGCGGAAGTTTGGCACAGAATTACAGTTATCTTTTAAAAAGCAGGACTCTGGCTCTTAAACTACTGGTGAAAAACAAAATGCTGCATTTTTATGGTGATATCCATCCATGCTTCCTGAATCCAACCCGTTACTTCCTGTTTCCTCTTCTCTCAGGTGATAAACGCCATTGAGCAGGACTTCCGGCTGCCGGCGCCCATGGACTGCCCCGTGGTCCTCCACCAGCTGATGCTGGACTGCTGGCAGAAAGACAGGAATGCACGGCCAAAGTTTCCTGACATTGTCAGCATGTTGGACAAAATGATACGCAACCCGGCATCTCTGAAAGCCGGAACCAACAACCTGGGCCCCGGGTGAGCAGAGATCCGAACCCATTTACGTACACAAACTCTCTGAGCCCTCTGTTTACGCGATGCAGCTCAGATTCAAACTCATCCCTCTCAAACCTGCTCTTCGCAGTCCTTCCCATCACTCCCTGTTGGACCGGGCCGCCCCGGACCTGAGCAGGGTGAGCTCAGTGGAGGACTGGCTGGCGGCGCTGAAGATGACCCAGTACAGAGACTCCTTCATCGGCTCGGGCTTCACTTCTTTGCCGCTCGTCACGCAGATTACAGCTGAGTAGGTTCACTCGCTAAAACCTCCTCTGTTCCTGTCCGTCATCGTTTCTCCGGCGACTCAAACTGCTGATGCTGCAGAATCTGTAGACCTTCATTTGGCGGTTGGTTGGCTGACTGAATGTCCATGTGAGTCCTGATACCTTCATTTCTAAGGTATTAGGACTCGACCATTTCACCCCTACTGGGTTTCAAATTACCTGAAAACAACCTCAACTGAACAGCAACATGTGATGCATTAAGGTCCATAATAAAATCCTGAATGCGAATACAGGATATGAACATTATACTCATTAATATTTCCAAAATAAAATAAAAGAGTAATAGCTGCTAATGGGATGTGGTGATCATGTTAAATGGTCATTATAACTCTGATTACATCGATAAAAGTAGATGTTGCTGGTCTGGGGCATTCAGCTGTGTAACACAAAACCAAAGAAGGAAAGAAATCAGCAATGATTTTAGAAAAGTAAATGTTTCTGCAGTCAATCTGGGACGGTTTATAAAGTCATTTACAAAGAACTTTGGAGTTCAAAGACGCATCATACAAACTCGACAGTGATCACCACATTACACACACCGCAACCTTCACTGTCCAAAAGGAAAAAAGAACTTCGGAGTTCATCGTTCCACAGTGAGAGTAATTATTTTAAAATTGGAAATCATTCAAATTGTTTTTAATTTTCCAATCTGAGCGAGTTCACCTCAAGATCAGACCTGGTCCTTGCACGGAAAAAGCGCAAAACCGCCAAAAGTTGCAGTTCCAACTCTGTTACATGTTAATATTTATATCAATAAAAGTTTTTAAAACAGATTACCCTAATATGGCTTATTTGAAAGGATTTCCAGATCCAGAAGTCATTATTTCATAAAAATGTAATAGTTTTTTACTTTGTGATTATTTGATAGGACTGTTAATACTGACACCTTTTTTATTAATAATTATGATTAATAATCACTGAGGTGTCCGTGTGAATGTGACACTTTTTTTTCCCCTCGATGACAGAATTTCACACGTGCATCTGTATTCTTGCAGAGACCTGCAGAGGATCGGCGTGTCTCTCGCTGGACACCAGAAGAAGATCCTGACCAGCGTGGAGTCCATGAGGCACCACGTGGATGACCAGTCACCCACCGAATCTGTGTAGCCAACACGCTGAGTCAGCGCGGTCTGAGATGTTCAGTCTGTGAAGGACCAGCCCGATGTCCTACACTTCCACTTTACCCCCACACACACTGAAGTTCGCTGCTTTTTTTTAGGATCTCGGTTTGGTGTATTTCAAAGTCGCTTGAGGCCAGATATGTCTAATAATCACTGGACGGACATTTAAGACCACATAGCTTTTATAGCTGGAATACCTCCTGAAGTGAAATAAACCGGTGTTATTTCTAACGCAGAGTAAAAACACCTAAAAATCTGCTTCAATCCCTGAGCACTGATGGTCAGTTTTACCAAACTGACTGACCGGTTTAAGGAAGGCGGGGGGGTTTGGTTAAATGACATAAACACATGAAGAAAAACTAACTGTCTGAGCTGGACATTTCTGCCAGGGGCCACGAACCGGACCAAAACAAGACAAGACCCAGGACAGAGGGCCTTCTTATCTGCTGCATGTTGTGTCGTGAGTGCTTCATTGTGTTGGTAAAAAACTGAATCCAGACATGAATCATCTGTTTAAAAAGGGACTTTTTGGCATCTATCTTCATATTGAAGAGTCTGTACATATACTTACTTGGGGAGTTTACTTCCTGTTTGCTTTTACTTTCTTTTTATCCGACAGTGTTTGACGGGAGTATTTGGGACTTTTTTTCTCTCTTTATCTTCTCCACATCCTAAGAACAAATCCGGAAATGTTGTGGACTGCAGACAACAAACTGAAAACTGGTTTTATGGTTTTGGTATCAACCCACAGGAGTGGGTTTTTTTTCTGGTTCGGGCAGGTAAATTAACTGTATGTTAGGAAGGAGGGGGAAAGCGGCTAAAGACACTGAATTCAAGCGTCATCGGCTCCGGAGACGCGCCTGTTGCGTCCTCGACGGCGTCCACGCCAGCTCGTGAAAAAGGTCACCTAAGGATCTCGTGATCTGGCAGGAAGTCCTGAAGCCGACAGCCAGTCAAGCGTTAATACAGCGTTAGGAAGCAACCCAAACGCTCGTGTTCTGTCCACGCACGGAACAAATGTAATTTCTGTCTGGAGTGCGTGGCTCTCATCCAGATGGCAGCCGCCACCCCACGGCAGGCTGTCTGGCAGGCTCCACTGTATTCATTCATTTTCTTTCATTCGCTGGCCGCCGGACGTGTCCTTGTTGGTGGGGTCTGTTCTGACTGTCTCGGTTCCGGGTGGACATCTCGGGTTGGTTCTGGCGAGTCGGCCCGCAGATTAAACCAGCTTCTTCTTCTTCTTCTTGCGTCAACAGTTTTCACTTCCTGGTTCTTTGGCGTCACGTGCGAGAAAAGACCTTACTCCGGGCTTCTTATTACATTTCAGTGGTCCAACATTGTTCATCTAATCTGCCTGCGTGCACGCTGCTGAATTTGGACTTTTATCTCGGTGCTGAGTGGAGTCGCGGTTCCGCTCGGCTTCGGCCCGGACTTCCGGTCCCGCGTGCGCCCGGACTTCCGGTCCCGCGTCCCAAAGACGACTGGCGACTGGCCGAGATTGGATTTTATGATTTTTATTTGTCACTGGCGGACAAAAAGTGACGGTGTTTGGTTGTTTGTTTTCAGAGCTGTTACGGCTCTGAGGCGTCCCACAAAGCTGATTGATGTTTGTTTGTTTGTTTGTTTCGCTGCTCTGGCACGCCCAAAAGTCTGTTTTTGTTTTTGTTTTTTTTGTTTTTTTTTTGGTGTATGAATATTGTGACATTGAGAGGTCAGCAGTGCTCTTAAGCCTCCAAACATTTCAGTTTCCACTTTTTTTTTTCTTTTTTTTTCCAGCTGAAACTGCTCCAGCGGCGCAGTGGCGATTGCATCTGTTGCCTGGCAACAGCAGCTCATTGAACATTTTATCAGGAAGTATTGAGATCAAATGGGAGCATGTCAGTGCTTCAGAGGCATAATTTGTTGTAAATAGATGTCACTGGAAGATGGTCTCGGCGATAGCTCGGGGGGTTAATAAAGAATGAGACAAGTACTGTGCCTAAAAGCTCATATTTAAAAAGAGTCGTGCAGGAGAAATGAAAGCTTACCAACGCAGGCAAGCATCCTACATTTGTGAAAAATCTGTAAATAACTTTGATGTGCCTATTCTTTGCTTTCTTACTTTTTTCTTCCTGTTTGTAACACGTTAGACAGGAACGTTCAAAGGTGTTTCGTTTGCGACTGTGACAGAGACGGCAGAAAAGATCATTTTGTGGGTTTTTTTTGTTTTTTTGTTTTTTGACATTTCTGGGTTGGAGCAGAAATCTTTACTACAAAGAGGATATCTCAAGGAAACAGCAGAAGTGAATTTGCCCACACCTCCTTTATAAATCATTCACCATGACACAATCTAAAATTGAGGGTTTTTGTTTCTTTTCGATAAATCCACCATGAGTGAGTTGCTCATGGATGCTGTCAACTAACTCATGGCTAAAATACAAATTGGATCAGATTTTTTTCTTTTTCTTTCCTTTCTCTCTCTCTTTTCTTGTCAGATTAAAAATTAAATTAACAAGATTCCAATAGGGCTTTTCCACCAACTCAGAATTGGTTCTGGTGTGAGAGTCAGGTCCAAACAGGTTCTAGAAAGAACCGGTTTGCTTTTCCACTGGAGCGAACCAGAGAACCAGAACCTCAGGTTATCCATTATGTGGCCAAAGCAGAAGCAGGAAATCCATAAAAGTAGTCTGAAGTCCCTTAGACCAACAACAATGGTCGCGTTTCCATTACTGCTAGTGCAAAACCTAAATATCACAACAAAAAAAACCTGACATGAAAACGGGTTTTATTCGTTCGGACCTTTATCCATTTTTGAATTAAGCAGAGGTGGGCAGAGTCAATCCCTGCTGGTATGATGTCATCCAGTGCCCTGAAAATCTCAATCTGGCACTAGCACTTCAAAAAAAAAAAAAAACCTGGTGATGTCACAAGAGGTTTGTCCAGTTCTTTATATACCGTCTATGCTCTGGACCCAAATTTTTAATGAAAACAAAAAGAATACGCCATTTTAAAGTTGACATGTAACAACAATCAAATGTGGGTCCAAAGGAGTAGGTATAGTATTTCATCTCTAAAAGTAGCACAACAACGAAGGTTTTTCTTAGTAAAACAACTATGTTTAATTCTTCCCAACCCTCTTCAACCAAAGACTGTTAAAAAAAAAAAAAAAGATCCTGACACAAGTCATTATTTTTAACCCTGAAAGAGTCGAATCTGCTTTCTTTTATCTCTCTACTTCCACCTTTTTTTTGTCCAAAGTTAGTTGGAAAAAGACCAAGATGCAATGGCCAAAAGCCAAACTCGAGACATCAAAACAGTAATTCACAGAGATACAAGTGTGTTGGATTAAAGCGGCTTCGACCGTGCTTTAATTACGGTCTACAGCCGAGGTGAAAGTTTGATTGACGAACTGGCACTGCTGACTGTACCTTTTTTTTGGGGTTTTAGACTGAAGTTGTGACAGACAGCGATAGACAGATGGTTCATTCAATCACCTGCCAAGTATTCTTTGGAAGTGTTTGCCCTTTTTCCCAAACACTTTCAAACAATGACTACCCAGATGGTCCTTGTAACAAAACCATCTGTCGCGTCATTTTAGTTCAGCGCTACAAACCCGTACGCTCAACCGAGCTGCCGCCGCTTGACACTTAACTCAAATCAGGTGAACCGCAGAGGAATACTAAAGACGACAGGTTGGAGCTTCCGGACTGGACCGGTTCTGCATATCCGGGTGAAGCCATGTTTGTGCAGAAGCAATTGAATACTTTAATTTCCCAGCGGTGCTTCCTCCCTTGGCTGTGCTTCTTAGCATGTTACTGCCACTTATGATCATGTGGAAGCTCTGGGAGGAGCTTCAGCTGTTTTCATTTGTCTCTGGCAGAAATATCGGTGTGTTTTGTGAGGCTTTTACGCCTAATCGTGTCACAACATGTTGCACGATGCTTTTATCTTGAAGCTGCTGCGCCGTTGGTAGGAGTTGACCAGCTGCGGCGTGTTCTGGTATGTCTGGAGCGCCATCAGGAGAGAGGATCAGGAAAAACGCTCCTCCCATGTGTGATGGTGACGGGCTGAAAGTAAAAGCTGACATTTACTGCTGATTCCGACTAGCAACCGAGACAGGAAAAACAGACCACCAAACAAGCACCGCGGGCCCAGAAACTCGGGTCTCGCTGGGATTTGAACCCGTTGGACTCTGCTGCTTTCTTCTGCTCTGGTTCAGTCGCCACGTCACACAACGAGGAGGGAAGTTCTGACGAGGGAGAAACGTAAACGGGAACAGAAAGCACAAGGATGAGAAAGACAGGATAACAGAAAAGTAGGGGGGGGACACAGGAGAGGCAAATCAGGACTTGTGTTTGAATGAAAATGAGGCTGGGTGTGGAGAGATTTCTGCTTTGGTTTTTTTTCTTTCCTCCCCACTCAGAAAAACCTTTCTGAGTAACTCTCTCTGCTTCCAGTCCACACTTCCACCTTTTCTTTTGAACAGTTTTTTAAAGAGTATTGTCACTCTTCCCGGAAACATTTTGTGCTCATATCTCTCTGGGATGCGACGGTAGATATCAACCCCACAACAAAAGGATTTCAGGAGGGTATTTATGCAAAACCTGTGAAAGTCTCTGACTGCTGTGTTTTTGTTTGTTTTTTTTTCTGTCAGACCAGATTTATCAAACTAACCACAGTATTCCTTCTCACACATGCAGAAAATATTTTCATATTGATTTTTCTTTTTGGCCTTGTATATGTATAAGCTCCGCCTCTTTTCATCTTCCCCGCCATGATGCACATATATTCAATTCAATTCAATTTTATTTATATAGCGCCAATTCACAACAAAAGTGACCTGGAGGCGCTTCACACTGTAGGGTAAAGATAAAACAGTGTTAGGAGGAAAATCCCAACAATCCAATGATCCCCTATGAGCAAGCACTTGGCAACGGTGGGAAGGAAAAACTCCCTTTTAAC
>JAOWBL010000019.1:10471879-10487164 GCA_028564865.1 Zenarchopterus dispar | reverse complement strand
GACAGACGGAATCGTCTACGCAGACAGGTGCCCTGACAGACGGAATCATCTGCGCAGACAGGTGCCCGGACAGACGGAATCGTCTACGCATACAGGTGTCCGGACAGACAGAATAATCTACGCAGACAGGTGCCAGGACAGATGGAATCATCTGCGCAGACAGGTGCCCGGTCAGACGGAATCATCTGCGCAGACAGGTGCCCGGGCAGACGGAATCGTCTACGCAGACAGGTGCCCAGACAGACAGAATCATCTGCGCAGACAGGTGCCTGGACAGACGGAATCATCTGCGCAGACAGGTGCCTGGACAGACGGAATCATCTGCGCAGACAGGTGCCCAGACAGACGGAATCCTGCTGGAACTCACTTTCACCGGATCCGGTCAGCAGCAGTCACAGTTTCGTCGTGAAGCAGCAGAGTTGTTCACAAAAACTATGTAGGACGGCAGGGTGTGGATCAAACGTGAGAAATCAAATGAAAATTACTCCATTCACTTTCAATTTTATCTTATACTTTTATCTAAGTATTGTAACAACATTTACACACGAGTACAACTAATATATTTTTTCCTCGCGTTCGCCACTTAAAAATAAAGGCAGATTTTTTTTGTGGTGTTTATAAAGAAGTGGAGTAAAAATAAAAGTTTTTCGGTCTTTTGTGGTAATATTTTGGAGTTTTCAATCAAAGGCGGAGGTTTGGTCTCGAAACTGATTTGGATGCAGTTTTTGGAGAATTTCTAAACTGAATTTAAGCCATCCACATTAATATATTTTATGTTTACTTTTAGCATCTTGGAGTAGATGATGAAAACTGGAGCTGGCTGGCAAATTATCATTATATTATGTTATTACAAGCAAAAATTAAAATTTGTCACTGAGGTACAGCTGGTGTCAGGCTGCTGTCAGATTTTTGTTTGGCTAATATTCGTTAGCTAATGTTACTTTGGTCTGCACTGACAAATGTGTTTTGGGAGCATAATATCTATAAAACATGCAAAGAGTGGTGGAAAATCCATAATTGTGTCATGCTGTAGAAGAAAATATGAGACTACATCTACATTTCTGCTCATAACAGGAAGCTGCAGATTATCTAGCCGACCTTGTTAGCATGCTAGCCAGTACTGTAAAACTAGGAATAATTTCCCCCAAGAAATCACATTCTACAATTCATAACTGACATTTTGAAGACTCAGTGGCACACAGATAAAATATGTCTTCACTTGAAGAAGATTTGAAGAAATTTGCTTATGTTTGGGGTTCGTAGTTCGACAGTTGTGCTAAACATAATAGTAGGGACTAGTCCCTGCCGTCCAGATAAACTTGTGCATTTGGTTTCAACTGATAAATTCACAGAAATCTAAGAGTCTTATTTTAATAACTGAAACTTTATAGGACAAATTACTGTAATTTGCCTCTGTAGAAAAGCTTGAACAATGAAGTCATCTGTTTATTAACGGATCGGAGCGAGGGATTGAACAAATAAGCATACATTACAAAATAGCCATATTTTACACATAAATACGAAATACAAAGGCAGATGAGTAGGCCTTGTTTATGTCAGTAAAGCTTTTAGACCATGCAATGTTCAGTTTCTTAAAAAAAACACCAAAAATCATAAACACAACTTAGTCCATCAGAGACACGAAACAATGCCAAATATATACACACAGTAACAAAAATAACAATATCACTTTTTTCTGCAAGAGCACAATCTTATCATATATTTTACAGCTAACGCTGAACCTTTAGTCCAGCACATTAAGACGTGTACAGGTAGCTCAAAGGGAGAAAAGCGACTATTGCTACAAGTCAACACTACGAGGTCATGAGAAGTACTTAAATATGCCTTTGCAATATAAGCTGTAAAAATAATATACTCCAAATACATTTATATAATTATATATACATACATATAGGTTAAATACTGATCAATCTGAATCCCTGGATTGCTGAAAACATCCTTTGTCGTTCTAGGCAGCTAGCTAATTTGTACCAACTGGGTGAGGCCTCCACTAAATTTAGCTGATGAAAAATGTGCTTCACATTGTCTGTTTCACAGTTTTAATGAAAGTTGGGAGAAACAGAAAGGCGATTGATTGGTGTTAAAAACTCTAGCTTATGTTTTCTTGCTGTAAATGAGAAGATAAATACACACTTAGCTCGTCTTCGCTGATGGAAACTCAAATTACAGCCCATATGCCACCTTATCAAAACATAAAGAGCATTTACAAAGTACAACAGAAAATAAAGGAATTTATATTTTCATAAGGATGATTTTCTTTCCCCCAATTCTTATATTTGAGTTAAGTAATGTGATAAGCTAACCTGCCTCTGATTCTAGCTCTGTAGCATCAATATTCTCATCTAACTCTGGACAAGAAAATGAATAAGTGAATTCGCCAAAGGGACACCTCTTTTCTCTGCGTTATATCAAACATAAAGGTGTGCGTGCTGCAAATGAAACCCTCGTGCAAAGAACATATCTATCTTCAAGAGGAGGTTTCTGATAAGGCCTTTTCTCATTTATCCCGGATCAAAATCCCAGAATCATTTTAATTACATGAACAATGATAACAATCTAAAAACCACTGCCTGCCAAATAAGTGCATTGTTGTTGTACAATATTTTTCATCTCTCAATAGAAAATCTCACTGCTGCCTTTAAGAGGAAATCCACAATTAAAAAAAAAAAAAAAATAAAAGGGGAAAATACACCTTCCTCCTATGATCTTGTCTAGTCAACACTTTGTTTACGTGCAGGGAAAAACAAAGACCGTGGGAGATAGCAGCTTTGGAATTCAAAATGTTTCCAAGTTCGAGTCAAAAATCATGTCTTTTGTTGTTAGAGGTTCTCCCTGGTAGTCAAGATGTTTCAGTCCAATAACAGTCTAAATACTGTATCCCAAAACCAAACTAGGTCTCGCATCTGTCCTAATACAACGTTTTTTACAGTCAGTCCATAAAACTGGTTAAATGAATCTGGAAGTTCTGCTGGACCAAACCTGGTGAGCAGCTGCTAGGAGGTCCAGACACCAAATCAGCTTCATTAATAATGACTTGTATGGGTTTTTTTTTTCATTTTATCAATTAAAAAACGAATTGGAGATTTTTTTATTTTTATTTTTTTACTTCCTCTCTAAGCTCTGAAAGCACCATTGTATTCGGCCGTTTTCAAACTGCTTTACCATTTTGTAGAGCCTCACAGTACCACAGTCGTATATGTACCAAGTAACAATAAAATAAATGTGGATTTTAAGAGAAACTGGCTCTTAATAACTTAAATGTTATCTTGTTAGTTGTATCAAGCTCATAGGAGGGTGACATTTTATTTCAGGGTGGATTTCCTTCTCGACATACCACCTTCACACAATTAAGGCACCTTTTAAACCCCCGAGGGGTCAATGGGTTCTTCTAATAAGAAGAGAAGCAACAAGAACAACATGGAACACCGACCTGGACCGAATGACACCATCGACGACAACATAAAGTAAGACAATCAACCAGATAAAATGGAAAAAAAAAAAAGCATAACGGAATGTCAATGATTAAGATGCAAGCGCCAGAAGTGCCCCGTTTTATTTCTCTTCAGATCTCCATGGTGACGTCAGAGGATCTCCATGGAAACGTTGTGGCTTCATTCAGAAGCACCTTGATTGGTGAGGAAGGGTCTACTCCAAACCGGATCAATCGTGACGAGCGCATGAGGAGAAGTGTGCATGTGTGAGACAGTCAGTATCCGACGTTGAGCTTGTTCTTGTTGAGTTCTCTCTCCAGGTTACCTATCAGGGTGTCGATGCTCTCCTGAAGGTCTCTCAAGTTCACCCTGTTGCTCAGCACGGGGCTGATGTCTTGGATTTTCATGTATGCCTGGTAGGTGTGCTCTCTAGGCAGCCGAGGTGGCAGGATGTGGTTACACACCTTGTCCTCCACCTCCTCCTCGTCCTCCTCCTCCTCATCCAACGCCGGCCTGTTGTTTGAACAATCGCTGTCTCCTTCGTCCTCCTCCTCCTCCTCTTCCCTTTTTTCCTCCTCTCTCTGAGGTTGCTCCGGCTCAGCGGGATCAGGACTTCCCAGTTTGTCTCCTTCAGCCGTGTCCTCCTGCTTGTCTTGGACATCCTCAGGTGCGTCCTCGCAGGGGACGTCGTCGTAGTCCGCCTCCTCTTTGCTGGGAGGCAACAGCATTTCAGAGGGGAAGTAACTCTCGCCGCAGCCGCTCCAGTCGCCGGCGTAGCGGTTGCTGGGACTGTCCAGACGTCCCGGTTTGGGCCGGAGGACACCCGCCATCTCCGCCTCAGTGAGGTTCAGAACCTGAGGCCGGTCTTTCCTCCTTCTCAGAGGAGGAGCTGGGTCCGACGGGGGCCGAGAGGAGGACTGGTCATATGGGTCCACAACTAGAAAAAAAAAAAAAACAAACTACTTCATTTACATGCAGACAAATAACATTAAAAAAAACAAACAAACTCATATTTTCTTATTTTCCCTGTCAGCTGTTAGAGGAAGTTCAGAGTATGAAGGACGTTCCAGGTTTTCCACGGAGATCCGGAGGCGAGCGTCTGGTCCAGGATTTGTGTAGATCTGAGTTTGTACTCGTTTAATCCAACACACTTCTAGAAAGCATTACGCAACATATGAGCCCAAGATGAGATTAAACTCGTGACATAGGGCTCGAGGATTATGAGATAAAGCTTGAAACTGATATTAAATAACCTAAAACATATAAAATAACACCGAGCTCACACTGAGTTTATGACATAATTCGCTGCTTTAAATACAGATAACTGCTGATGACGATTTCAGTTTATGTTTCACAATTTAGCATTTAAAAAAAAAACAAAAACAAAACTTTTTTAGCCAGAAAAATAAATTACCATCCATTGTTTCTGACTTGTTTCCACAGTGGACAAAAATTAGAGCTAAAACGCTTCATAGGTTTATGAATTTTCATCTGCAACTAGTTTTTTTTTTTTTAATTAATCAGAGAAATGCTGCTGTGAATGCCATTAACATCTCAGCTCGTCTAGAGTTTGTTATAGAGATAAAATCTTATCAGAAAATATGCTTTTTTAAAAAAGAAATTCATGAGCAAACATGCTTAAGCATGCCCTGAAAACAATAAGTCTTGTTGGAGAAAAACATTTGTGCGAACAGGAAGTTCATGCCCACACGGACGCATGCTGAAGTCAAACCACAACATACTTCTGTTTGTTATCGGCCGCTGACGAACCCAAACTTCAACGTTAACCAAAGCGAAAACCTGGTTTAGGTGTTAAGGGAGAACCAGAACCACCAACAGGAGCAGGTGAGCATCCCAACAGAGCCAGAACAGTCCGGTTACCTGTCCGCTTTTACCTACGCCTGTCGTCAGCGACCGCTCAGCTTTACTGGACGGGAAAGGAGCAAAAAAAAAACAAACAAAACACATAAATCATATTTTACAGGTAAAACCTGGCTTTAATGTCCCGGATTCATGAGCAGGTGGGCTTTAGATGTCATTTTTTCAGCTGGTTTCTGAGCAGAAACACGTCGATGTTTCAGTGTTTGCTTTGGCTGCTGCTGATGTAGTGTTTACGTGCGGCGGCTGAACGCCTCGCGACGCTCCCCGGGCTACAGACTCGAGCAATTATCACTCGAAACAAACAGAAATTATACTTCTTGGAGAGACATTAAGTTATTTAATTTCAGACGTGACTCACTGATGACATGAAGACTTTTTAGCTCCCAGCAGAGAAATCAGAGACAGAACAAGAAAATAAATGAATTTTACTCGAAGGTTACTTTCGAGAATCATGACTGATATTTAAACATAAATGTAGATATATATATATTTTATATATATATATATATATGTATATATATATACATACATATTCTGACTATTTAATACATAAAGGTTATTGAGGTTAATGTTTTATTTTGTTAGTTTTTCTTCTCTAACTTCCTGAACTCTACTTCCTGTTTTAATTTGTAGAGCTTGTGTATATTGTTTAGTTTTGCTTACCATCATAGTTTAAACATTTTTTTCTTCCTCTACTTTGCTTTCCTGTGAAGTAAGTCTTGTGGTTTAGGAAACTGATAGATTTAATAGCTATTTACTCATTTTAAACTGGATATAAGCAGGTGGGACTAAAGTTTGAGTGTTTGATAACTGAGACGAACCGCTACAGTTTTGTTTTTGTTTTTTTTTTATTGAAACAGCATTCATAATCCTTTCATGGTTGACATGGTCTTGCTTAAATAAGCAAGACTTTCCCGATGAAACACGTCTGGATCGCCACCAAAACCTGCATATATTTTTGCTCCACGACTGGCTTTGAAGCTGCTTTTTAGGATTTTCTCCCAGTTTTTGGATTTTTGACTGATATCACAAAATCTTAGTTTTACACTGGGAAATTAATGCTTTTATGAGTTTTAAAAAATTGCTTAATTCGAGCACGCAAAGGTGGTAAAATTAAACCTAGTGAACTTACAGTGGAGCATCCCGGCTGACCGTCAGCTTTCACACACACTTAACACACACTACTTCACACTTCACTCCTTAAGCCTCCTCAACAAACTCCCACACTTCATGTCCACAGTGTCCACTGTTTTTCCACCGGGACGTCCTCGACGTCCTAGCTGAGGCCCGAGCAGCAACGCTCTGGAGGGGTTTGGTATGTGTGCATGAGAGGCGTGAAGTGTCGGCTGAAAATATCCCACAGTGACTGTGAAATGTTAGGGTGAAGCTCCAGGGGCTGAGGGGTAAGGTTAATCCTGGAATGTCTTTAATTACAGCCCAGGCGTCCTACGCTGTGTGTCGGGGAAGAGGGCCGAGTGGAAGTGCCACTGAGGACGTAAACAAAGGCTGGAAGCGACATTTGCAGGTGATTTCAGCTGCAGAGATTATTCCCATCCGACTCTGAACATAATTGTCTTACAAAACAAAATCAAGTTTTTTTTTCACATTTATAAGAAAAACTTCTGCTGTACTTGCAGGTGAATTTTAAATACTTGACTAAACACAAAGTCGGGGTCGGGTTAAGGCTGTAGGTTACAAAGAACAGCTCTTGGGATTTTTTTCATTGTCTGCATGATCGGATGCAGCATGCACGTGCATTTTTCAAAATGAGACGAGCTCAGCAGAATTTCACTGCAGTTCGAAAAATAACCTTTTTTTCCCACCGGTCTGTTGCTAAGCTAGGACTGTGAGTATCTTTAACTATACTGTAAATTTTCTGTCTCATATTAACCTCCTAAGATTCGTCAACGCATTAGATATAAACCTGCTTCACATGCTACTTCCTGTATAAACATACAATTAGCAGACAACGGTACAGAAGGACATCTCAGACCATAATTAGCCCGATAATTGCGTAGTTTCACAACCACCATCGCAGAAAATCTAAGTTTCCATGAATTAACTCAAGTTGATATCTCTTTATGTCCAAAAAAATCACACTCGACTTATGAGCGGGTCGACCTATGAGCGAGTATATACGCTAAGTGTACGTCAGGTCTTAGGAGGTTAATGATTATTTTTTAAAAAAAAGAGTAAAATCCTATAAATTTACGATAATTCTTTACTGAAGGTTTAACGGGATCTGCGACTTTAAGGCACCACACTGCAGCCACCCAACGGTTGGAGAGTTTCGTTAAAGTTAAGCCTGCGAGATAAAAGCATATGAAATGAGTCACTGTGACGGATGCAGATCTGACACCGCCTGCAGCTCGCATCGTCGCCCAGGACCGCCGCCTGAGTAATCTTTCAGTTCTTTCATATCTCCTAGCGAGCAGACAGCTGCAGCTGTGGTGGTGGAGGGGGTGAGGGAGGTGAGACAGCTGTGCAGACAGACAGATGACCTGTGGAGCTGCTTCTGATTATCTGCCCTCGCTCGGCTGTTTTATCGCCAGACCGGGGATCCACGCCCTCCTGAGTTTGGTTTACGCTGAGGCTTACTGGTTTGGCTCCGATTGGCTCGGCCCGCCACCACGAAGCGCTTGTGGAGAGTTTCATCTACAGATGGTGGCCAGCGGCTATCAGCGGCACTTGCTTCAGGCTCTAACCGCGGGGATCAAAGCCGCCCAGACCCTTAGCGGTCCTTTGTAGAGCTGAAACCTCAGAGCTGGCGCAGATTTGTCAGACTGGCGTTTAAAGAAGACGACGCTCGCGGCTCGACTGTAAACGAGAGCTTGTTTGGAGACGCCAGACACAGAGAGCAGGGGTTCACCTGGCCAGAGCTGCAGCAGGTAGTGCAGAACCTCGATGTGCTTCTTGAAGTGCAGCGCGCTCGCCAGCTCCTCGGAGTCGATGAAGACGCGGTTGGTGTGGCAGGACGCCTCCTGACGCTGACTCAGCAGCACCGGCCCGAAGCACACCGCCAGGTTCTGGCACGTCATCTTGTTCGCCTCCTGATACGACGCCACCAGCTTCAAATGGTCAAGAAGCTTCCGCAGAGTCATCTGGTGCAGAAAATAAAAGACATGTTATTACTGTGATTAGTAGCTGCAGCTGCACCGCAGCAAAACTTCAACTTCAACAGACTAATCTGTGGCAGTAAAACACTGCGTTCAAGGCCATGAAGGAAACATCACTGCTTATAAAGCTGCTTACTTTCTAGAATAATACATGTAGATATATATATACACAGACTATTTAATATATACATGTTATTGATGTTTATGTTTTATTTTGTTTTCCTGCACCTTCCCCAGCTCTACTTCCTGTTTTAATTTGTAGAGCTTATGCATATTGTTCAGTTTTGCTTGTTGTTATAGTTTACATGTTTTTTTTTCTTCCTCTACTTTGCTTTCCTGTGAAGTCAGTTTTGTGGTTTTTCGGAAACTGGTAGATTTGATAGTCTGTTTTCTCATTTTAAGTTGGATATAAGCAGGTGGGACTAGAGTGTGAGTGTTTGATAACTGAGATGAAGCGCTACAGTTTTGTTTTAAGTGATTGAAACCTCTTTTTTATCTACCGTATTTTTCTGACTATAAGTCGCACTTTTTTCATGGTTTGGCTGGTCCTGCGGCTTATACTCAGGTGCAACTTATATATTAAAATATATAATTTCACATTTTCGTTACTCTAGGCTTGTGTGCCACTATCTGCTACTCCTATTACTACCACTGAAATGAAAAAAAGATAAACTTATAAAGACAATTGAGATCATTATGTATATTTTAGCTGGTGCGACTTATACTCCAGAGCGACTTATAGTCCGGAAAATACGGTACTCATTATTTCAAGGCCTCCTTTGTTTCATTTTCATTGAATAATCTCCCAAACACTTTCAGACAGCAGGGAGTCCACTTTAGCAGCCATAATCCTTTTATGGTTGTCATGGTCTTGCTTAAGTAAGCAAGACCTTCCAGATTAAACATGTCTGGATTGACACCAAAAACTCCATATATTTTTGCTCCATGACTGGCTTTTGAACTGATTTTTAGGATTTTTGACTGATATAAAACCTATGAGTTTTACACTGGGAAATAAACACTTTTATGAGCTAAAAAAATGCTTAATTCAAGCGTGCCAAAAGTGGCAAAATTAAACCTAATGAACTTGCATTAATGATCCAAGCAGAACAATCTGAAAAATGTTAATCCAGTTAAAAACGAATAAAATCCAGTTTTCCAAGTTACGAGGGGCTTGAGGGCATAAAAGCCCATTACGTTTGGCACGCTCCTTATGTTTAACCTGTAAAGTTAAAGTTAACTCTGAAAACACAGAACAGTCTTTGTTTTCAGAGTAAAAGTCTCTGTTTTAAAGCTGAACCAGTTATTGTCCATCTTACGTCAGGAGGACGACACCCGTGAGCTTTACGGACTTTGCTGCACCATTATTATCCCAGTAGGAATCTGCTGCATTGACGTAACCACTGTGACCGTCATCACCGACGCCACGGTTAACCCCTCAGGGTAACCGGTGCGTTTCCTCACCTTCTCCACGTCTGGCAGGTTGTCCAGCAGGCCGACGGTGTGCTCCGAGTCGGCCTGGTCGTTCTCGCACCCCGCCGCTCCCATCCTCAGAGGCCGGGCGGCCATGGACTCCAGCACAGCTTCGTACAGGTGCTTGTTGATCAGAGGGTAGGGCAGCTCACGCAGGTAGTCCTTCAGCACTCCTGCGATTGGGAAGGGAGAACAGCGGGGCGTGAAAACTGAGGCGATACCAGGATGCCTGTCTGAGCTCAGCTCTTCGGCTTCACCATTTCCACGCTTGAGGTGAGAAATTATCACCAACGAGATAACTTTATGAGGCGCTGTCAGTGAGGCAGAACCCCGCTGCGCCGCCTTGGTTGTAAATGGAGGTCTCATGGTTGATCCCGCGGCATCTGCCGAGACGCCCGACGGCGTCCGGCGTGACTCGGAAGCCGAGAGCGCTGGCTGGCTGGCGGTGTCTGGCCTTCGGCCTAGCCGAGTTCAGACAAAAGCTTCGGAAAAACATGAAACCTAAGCCGTCTGTCTCCAGGAATATCACTGGCATGTCTTTTCATCAAAGGCGAAAAGGGGAATAAAAAAAAAAAAGGTTCCTCTCAGTGTGACAGCTCTTTGTGGTGAGTGTCTGCTCTCTTTTCCCTCTGCAGAGCGCCGGATCAGTTTTCAGAGGGCTGGGGGCGGTGTAATTAGCAACACCGGTGGCGCTCCACCGTAACAAAAAAAAAAACAGTAACAGACACCTAACGTTTACAAAGAGTAACATCAGACAACCCAAACGCCACGAAAGCCGAGACGCTGGTAAAAATAAGAAGTTATTTTCAGCCTTGTAAACGACTACTTCTAATGATTTACAGTAAGAATATTGAATTAAAAAAAAAAAAAAAAAAAGTGGATCCCAGAAAGGCTGCTATTAAAATTTTAAGAGGATAATGTGTGTTTACAGGATTTTGTGCAGCAGCTTGTTGCTTTCTGCTCCTCGGCGGATTATGTGATTGTTTATCAGTATGAGAACTGCAAACATGACCCATTCTCATGCATTTACGCGCCGTCATGTTGGCTTCGTGGTTACTTTAGCAAACACTTTCTCCACCATCAGCAGAAACCTTTAACACTAAAGATGTGTGTTTCAAACCGCAGCGTTCCTGGTACCTGTTTTAACATTTAAAATTAAACTGAAAACCCCACACCTATTACTGCATTATTTATTTATTTTCATTCTAATTTGCCTTATTAGGATTTTATTATTTATTGCGTTTGTTTGTTTGTTTTAAATCTATTATTTACAGCCTTTGAAGGGAGTAACGTTAAGTGTTCGGCATTTCAATCAAAAGTTGGGAAATTTTCAGCTTTTGAGACTTGGATGCATGCCTCGACCAGTCAAACTGCGGCTACACAGGAAGTGCTAGCCAATGAAATCGTACATGGGTGCACGCATCATCATGGGGCGGAAAGGAAAACGTTTGATTGGTTGTTTACGGTATGATGAAAGCGCGTCAGACGCATCACCCATGAAGTGTTAACACAACGCTGTCGTGTGAGCTCGGCATTGGCTTGCTGGAAAAACTCCTTACCCTACCTTTAAATGAAAACAATTTTTAACTAACTGGTAGTCGGTCAGTAACATAACTCGATGTAAGGGAGAATATCAGAGACCCGTTTAAGACGAAGAAAGTTTTAGGTGTCAGTGACAGACTGAAAGAGCAAATATTGACTATGCTAATGTTTCTCAAATATGTTTCCAAAATATGAAGAAATTATGTTGTTTCAAGAATTGTGAAGGAATCTCTGTACATAAACACACAAGAATAAATAAAATAAATGTAATAAATATGAATATATGATACTGTGATGAAGGTAACTATACGGGTCCAGAAAGAGAGCTACAAAGTTCAACGTGCAAAAAAAGAGAAAAATATAAAATAAGCATGATTCAGAAGTGCTGCTCATTATTCTATGTCTAAGTTCCTTTAAACTGAATAAAGAAGCCTAAAACTGTCCTCTGGTGAGATGAGTTAAAATTTGAAACTATATTTGGGAATAATGGATTTCTGCACTAAACAAAACAGAGACCATCCAGTTAATTATCAACAGCCAGGTTTTTTTTGTTTGTTTTTTAATAAGAGCAACCTTGATGGTATGTGAGAATATAATCAACCTGGACATCAGTCAGGTTTCAGGTAATCACGCTTTCGTCTTCGAAAAAAGGAAGGCTTTGCCTATTTCAGCAAGAAAAAATAAGAATTAAAAAAAAAAAGAAAGAAAGAAAAACACTTTTTACATCTAATACAACAGCACAAGAATAGAAGAGTCCAGGTGTTAAAGTTTCCCGTTTTCCCATCTGCAATTAAAGCTATCACACATGAAAAACAAGCAGTATTTTACGAAACTAAAACCACTTTTGAACTAAGCAGCTGTAATATTGCGTGTTTTTTTTTAAAACTTGACCGTATATCGTCTCATAATAGAAGTCACTGCATTTGTTATAATTGTAATGCAACAAAGTCTTTCAGAAATAATGTTACATAAAAACACTTAACGCAGATGTGTTGCCACGTCAACGGTGGCCAGTTCGCAGAAAATCCCGAACTGATTGTGATTACGTTGCTGTAAATAGGAGCTCCGACTTTCTGACTTCTTCGGCGCTGGTTGTCCCGTCAACCTCTGGTGTTTTTCTTTTTTGCCTTCTATTTACAGCAGTCTACGACACCATTCACGCCAAATCCCCCGACATCTCCTTAGGCACACCTTAACATGCTAACTTTTTAATCCCAGCTAAGTCTCTTGCTCTGCTTTTTCGACGCGCCCGAGGCTTAATGCTTTTCAGTCTATTTCTAACCCCATTGTGGGTCCATCATCTGCCAGTATCGAGAATAAATGCTTAAATATTAGTGAATGACGTGAGAGTTTTAAGTGATGACACGCTTATATTTCCTGGCTTCGTTTTGTAAAAGATCAAGAAGAATAACGGTCTTTGACTATGGATTAGTGAGTCAAAGAAGTTCCCTGAAAAGTCTCCAATTGTGACTGAGCACGAGCAAAAACACACCCGTACGAAGATTGATTTAACACATAAGTGTTGTTTCTACAGATCAAATTAATCGGTGATCACAACACACCTTCAGTCCAGGTGCTGACAGCCATTTCCCATAAGCCCTGTTTTCTTTTTTACTCTACACAGTTGTACTAATTTAGTACAACTTGTACCAGCCACGTTAAAAAAAAAGTTTTGCTATTACTGTCAAATATAAACAGTAATTTTAATTCCCCAGATGTAGGTAAAAAGATCCTACTCATTCAGTTCAGTTTATTATATTATTATTCAAAAAGAATGGACCAATTTCCTTAAGCAATTCTTTATAAGGAAGAGAAATAGAAAATCACAAGTATTCTGCTCACAATCAACTTTTATTTCCTGTTTTACAAGTGTTCAATGTGGCATCACAGGCGACATCGATGCGATACGGGAATTCCTCCTGGACGCGTATTAGAATACCACGATCCACTGAGTTGATCGCCGTTATTATTCGATGTTTAAGGCCATCGAGGTTAGTGGAACATAAACGCCATCTTTTACATATCCCCACAAGAAAAAAAAAAAAAATCACACACAGTAATTTTTATCACTAATATCTGGGGATCTCGCAGGTCAAGCACAAAGAGCGAGGTCTTGGGGCCTTTCCGACCGATCCGTTGCTGGGGCACTTTTTCCTTAAGGAACCACGCCACTTTCCGCGCTGTGACAGCCATTTAAAACTTGGAAAACTCCTCTTCCAAATGGTCACTGACTTCCTCCACGACGATGCTTGAGAAGTAAATCGATGTGTCATAAAATCAGTTCATTCTTTTTGAATAACTTTGTATGCCCTTTTATTTTGTATAATACGTTTTTGCGAACATGTCAGGTAACTCATCGATCCGCATATGTGGCAAAGAGTCACCAGATCTACAGGAAACCCCTCGGATACGGATCTAAATGAACAATTAATTCATCCTGAGGAATATACCAGTGAAATACGAACTGGATTACGATATGATCGGGAACATTACATCGGGCCATCAACAGGACTGGATTACCATCCACCCATGGAGAGATTTTATCTATCTTTGGATTTCCTTTATAAAAGACACTTTTACAGACAGCGGGTGGACAATGTTGTATAAACTTTTCAGTCGGAACTTTATATAAACAAACTGTTGGTTGGCCTGAATAGTGGTTGGATTATTTGTGTATATGATAAACAGTTTCTTGAGAATTGTTGTATCCCAAAAATGTGTAATATCAGCTACTTTACATAGCCAGATTGTTACAAACTTAACTCCTTTAAAACAATTGTTATTTCAGTTTTTGGCGTTTTTTTTTTTTCTTCCTGAATAACTGAGTGGAGAAAGCCGAAGCAAAGTCGCTTGATAAAGCCTCTCATGATAACAGTTGAGGTTGTCAACTCTTGACATTAACATTTTACAAGTTTTCTTAATGACTTGACTTTGGCATGTAGGCCAACATCCAGCTTGGATACATTCAAAGAGTTTGGAGGTGAAGTTCATCACAGGAGCCTGGAACACCTATCTTCACCCCCATGTGAAGCCTGCTACCATGGACCAACCAGAAGACAAGAGCAGGACGGACTTGAACTCATCTGGTTCAACCTCTTGTAGCTAATGGATCCACCAGTCAAGCGACTTTGGCTTTGGATCATTTCAGGACCCCTCCGAGTTGAAAACAAAGACTAGCGGAGCTCCACTCCATTTGGTTCAGATGTCATTTTGGTAGAAACATCAAAAATGAGGTTGTTTGAATTGATTTGGTAAGAACGAAATAACATAATGTTGGATTAAGCTAAGCCAGCCAAGCCAAAAAAAGTCTGCTTGAAGTAATCTGACTTCAAAGCTTGCTCGTTCCTCCCATTTGCCTACTCCTCAGAAAACCCATGGGTGACATCACTGGGAAGGAGGTGAGATTATAAGCAAGCTTGAATCTCATCTGTAAGAGATGAGTACAAAATAAAATATTGTTCATTCCTGGTGAAGTTGGTGGAAAAACAGCTCATACCAAAAAACATCATCCCTCCCATCTCAGATACACCAACAAAAAAACGTCTAACATATCCAGCAGATCTCCAGGCGAACAAGCACTAAAGATTTTGTAAACTGTGTGTTTACAGTTAAACTAGCGAACAGCGGGGAAGCTGCTTAGCTAATTTTCTCCCTTTTTGCTTTTATTTCTGATCAACGCACGATTACCCCGTTATTGTCCGTCTTAGTCCGCCTCGAGACGGATGAGCGGCGTTCGCTACCAGAGCATAAACACAAGAGGCATTCGCCGTCCCGTCACTTCTCCCAGGACACTCTGATGTGCAAACCAGATTGTGCAAACC
>JAOWBL010000019.1:10427224-10460478 GCA_028564865.1 Zenarchopterus dispar | reverse complement strand
TTTGCTATGATTACTCATATATATATATATATATATATATATGAGTACTCATATGTGTAGATATACACAGTACAAACACCGATGACAGGGGGTCATGTGTAAACTATGTTTGTAGCTGCTACGCAAACACAAAAGGCATCAGAGGTTTTCACGGAGAGGCCGGACACTTCCAATATGAATCCTAGCGTACTGAAAAAAATCCTGCAATTCACCAAGGGCATGTTCACAAAATGGTCTTCAATTGTTGGGGGTAGACTAGGGTAAATGGGTAATTTACGTTTCGATGTGAACAGTTTTATCAAGAACAGTATCGATTATTGTTTTTCCAGCCTTGACTATTCTGGACCAAAACGACGAGTCAGCTGATAAAAAAAATCTTGAGTCTGAACCACATAATTTGTTTTGACCTCTTACACTGAGAACACGATGAATGTTAAAATAAAAAATATTTTAAAAACCACTCATACATCAGGTACAGCTTCATTGAATTCCCCTTATTTCAGACCATCTTGATATTTTGAATTTGCTTCTTTTTTGTCATTTACACAGTCATGGGATGTTTGTTTGACAACAGAAATCCCCAGAGTGCATTTGACCTAGGAGGGGACGGGGCAGAGCATGCCTCAACCACAAACCTGAGGGGGAAAGAATGACCTGAATGTACAGCCTGGTCCAATCAGTGTGAATGTGTGTCCATGTTTGTGTGTGGGCCTTCCCCTCAGGCACTGGTCTATACGATGACTGCTGGAATGCATTTATTACAAACAACATTTACCTGTTTGCAAGGCTTGGAGTCAAAATGATAGATGGTACTGTCCCAAATAAACAAAGAGTCCAAAAGGCGCCTCCGGAAAAACCATGTACTTAAATAGGTGCCTCCTCATGAAACAGAGTGAGTGTGGGGATCCTGAGCATTGCCGCTGTCTCATGTTTTCTACATCCAGGTGATCATGTTACCTGTGATGACGTTGATGTCAGGATACGTGTTTTCACACAGCTCCACGGCATGGCTGTCTCTCTCAAACGCCTCGCGCAGCTCCTTCTTTACTGCCGCAGAACCACACAGACGGTACAGACCCACCACCTGGAGTCATACATGAAGACACACACATGGAGGCCATATAAACACCTTGACAACAAGTTGGACTTTTCTACTACCCAATCGATCAACTTCTCCATCTGTGTTCTCGCAATGTGTTGGAAAGAAAAGCAAAAGTACTTTCAGACAGACTTCATACTGCTTGACTTTTACAAAAAATAAAGAAAATAAACATACACTATATGATATACAGTACAACACGACTAAAGCAATACCTTTGCAATAAGATCATTTGGGAAATTTCATTCCGACTGAATATTCAAGTCAGCTGTAAGTGATATTATTAGAAAGTAGAAATGCTTGGGAACGATGACAATTCAGCCAGGAAGCGGAAGACCACATAAAAATCACAGAGTGAGGTCAGTGACTGATGAGACGCATGAAAACTAATGTAGGAAAAAATAAAACAAAGTTGGTGCAGTGGGCACTTTATGAAATGGGTTTCCATGGCTGAGCAGGTGCATTCAAGCTTCACACCCCCAAGTCCAACGCCAAGCGTCAGATGGAGTGAAAAAATGGAGACGTAATCTGAGAAGTGACAAATCAAGTTTCTCTGTTTGGCAGCCAGTATGGATGCTGGGAGACTGCTGCATGCCTGACAACTTTGTCCCAAATGTGAAGTTTGGTGGAGGAGGGATGATGGTATTAAGGTTGTTTCTCAGGTTGGGGAGACCCCAGCGTACGAAGCAAAGACTACAAAAACATGGTTTGATGAGTTTGGTCTGGAAGAACTTGATAGGTCAGCTGACCCCTGACCTCGACCCTACCGAGAGCCTCCGGGATGAAATGGACTGGAGATGGCAAGCCAGGTATTCTTGTCCAATATCAGTGCCCGATGTGATAAAAGCTCCAGAAAACAAATGGGCACAAATGCCCAAAGAAACGCTTTAATATTCAATGGAAAGCCTTTGGAGACAACTGCAAAATGGGGCAAATTATATGTATTTAAATTCAATGTCATTAAAGTCGGGTGTAAGGATCATGTGTACAACTATTATGGTCCATGTAGTTTAAAAATACTATAAATGCTTGACATAACAAGAAATCTACTAAAGATATACCTTGAAACCCATATAGCCAACTTATTAGAAATGATGTCACTCCAAATTTAACTGAAAAAAATGAATTCACAAGCTGAAAGCTCCTTTTACAGCATACCTATACATTAACTACTTTTTTGGGGGGACTATTCAACTATAATTTGATTGAACTGAATCGTCTTGCAGACACACACCAAGACAAGCGAGGTTAAAGGAATCAAACATGCTCTCCATTAAAATAACCTCTCTTATATCTGTTGTGTAAATGTGCATTTATTATCTACTAAAACAATAAATTAATCATCACTGAGGCATGTCTTCATAAAACTTACAGTGGTGTCTGAGGAAAATGAAAATAAAGAGCTATGAATTCTTTATAACACATTTTTTAAAGTATGATCTAAAAGCAGAAGAGGCCTAATTCTCCTTCACAATCTTTTACTGCACTTGTGTAATCAGGAATTCAAACACATTAAAATGTACAATAATTGTATATGATAACATTACCTTTGTGCGATGAATGCCAAAGACAGAGTGCTAATGCTTAAAAGGAAATTTAACAGTACCATAAATAAAAAGGGTAATAAAGACAGCAAACTGACAGAATAATGTGAATTACTCAGTAAATTTTCTCTAAAATGTGTTAGTATTATCTTACATTAGGCCCCAGATAGGCTGTTTAAACTGTAAAATTTCAATGTAAGTGCTTATTTAAAGAGGTGTTTGTGAAAAATGTTGACAGATGTATGATGAAAGTGTCATTTTAACTTGAGTGGATAAACACTGAGCACCTCCACAAACCCATGACACAGCCGAGCATGAAAAATGAAAGCAATAAAGCATTTATGTTTCTTCATATAGCTGAAACTCAGCACCACAGCTCCCCTTGTTATGTCGGGGCCTGGCTGCAGACATACCATAATTTCTCCTACATGTGTCTGTCTGGTATGTGGCATAGCAGAACAACTGGTGTGGTTACCCTGGCAACAGGTTAAGTCAGTGGGCTGTGAATGGTGGGTCGGGTCCGGTTCCATGCAGGCAGACTCGTGCACGCACGCCTACGGCCTGTCCGGCCTATCCGGTCCATCCGCTCCGTCCGGCCTATCCGGGCTGTCCGCTCCGTCCGGCCTATTCGGGCTGTCCGGTGTATCCGGCCTATGCGGGCTGTCCGGCCTATCCGGGCTGTCTGGGCTGTTCCACCGGCTCAAACATCACTTTTTTAAATCTCACACGAGAGGAGGAGAGACTGGGCAGGGATTTGGCTTTCTGCACAATGAACAACAAGTCCATTCCAAAAAAGAGAAAAAAAAAGGGAGAACTGAGTGCAGGCGGATAACAGCTGTTAGTAAAAAGAGGGCTTGCACTTATGCACTGCGGCTGCAGGGTAACACAACTCAGGGCAGCAGCCAAGACCTATTTGTGGACTAAAACAGGCACAATGACCTCCGAGCAAAATGAGCTGAACGGGGAAGTGGATGCTGCTCGATGATGCGGTGTATTTTCCTGGCCTGAGATCAGCTGCCAGACTTAACGGAAACAAAAGGAGAGGAAAGGAAATAAAGAAAAGCATTTTGGCATGCACCACTGCTCTAGATTGTTTGACCAAATATGGGAATAACTATATTTTCATCTGGATGGTAGAAAAGGTCCTGGCAGGATTCACTAGCTCCTCACAAATGTAAAGAACATTAAAATATTGTAATGAAGAACAAAAACAAGGCTTTACATTATGAGAATCATGGTTCTTATGAATTAGTAGACTAGTAATTTTATTCAATAATAAATACCGTATTTCTCCTTATTAATGCTCCCACTCTAAGAGACATGCCCCCACCCACAGCTAGGGCGCAGCTATTATTTTTATGCCAGTTACGATAAAAACTGATCGACGTTACGATCAAGAGTTATGGTTTGCAGAGACAGACACTTACCTTGCTCAAATTTTTACTCATCTTATGCAGTATTTAATCAATTGGATATTTAAATTTTCCGTGACTAACTGGAAAGAGCGGGGGGTGAAAAGGCACTTTAACACAGCTTTGTTTATTTTGCAGAGAGGGGCCAATACAGGGAGAAAAAATCAATTAGCAATATGTTGTGTGGACGAGCACAAGCACTCATTTACCGTATTTAACAATTGAATAGAGACCGATTTTCATATATATATATATATATATATATTTTTTAAAATAATTCATGTATGTTAGACATTTTTTGTGACACCTTATTGTTTTAAAGCCTAACATTGAAGAACTTGCATAATTAGGTCTTAAATAGATGCGCCCTGCCGGTAATTTGCTACGCACCCAGGCGTGTTAATTAGGCGAAATACAGTAAATGAAATCAGAAGAAAGTGCCTTTGTAGTTTTATATTTGCAAAGCAGCCAGTTTTTGATTTTGGAAAATTGTTATTCCTTGGTAAAGATGATTGCCAAAGTGTTCCTGCACAGGGCCGGATTTCTGATAGTCTGGATTTGTGCCCGGATAAATGAGGTCTTGTCAGGAAGGGCACCCTATGTAAAAACTATAACCTCAGTATGTTGAGCACAATGACCCGCTGTGGGAAAAGCTAAAAGAAGCTGTTTGATCTGGTTGTTCCTTTATGCTTGACATATAAACTGCACCAACATAAATCCGGTACTTGGATGTGTACCAAAACATAATCCAAATCTGTGGTCAAGTCCAAAAATACAAAAAAATACAAAAAAAAAAAAAAGGAATAAACATAGAAACTAATGGTACTTGGAGGATAATGGACACGGCAGTTCGAACTGCAAGTCCTGCGTGAGGACAATCCGTTTTAATTTTGCTCTCAGTCGATGTTTGCCTCGGTTTAAGCATCAAAGGAACTTGGTTAGCGTTTGAAAAAGATCATGGTCTGGTTTAAATTACAGCTTCTCCAAAACTCTGCACATTCCTGACAAAGTGTCAGGTTTGCAGAACAGAATGCCAGCATTTTTTTTTTTGTTTGTTTTTTTCCGCACTTATTATCAAAAAAAAAAAGGGACTGGTCCATGAGTGGAGATACACAATCAACAAATTAGCGCCCGCGGCGAGACAGACGGGCATGTGGAGCTCCTGTCAAGGTGTGTGCATGATTTAAGAGTCTCATAACGCTGACAGCAGGCTTTCGTACTGTACTGAAGCTCAGATGTTTTACTTGAGAGTCAACTGAATGTTGGACAGGAATGTGTGGTAGTTTTTCACCATATCTGATTTATAAATGGGCTTTTAAAGGTTGGAAAAAAAAGCCTCAGACTAGAGTATTAACAACACATTCCAGCAGAAATCCTTCAACATAAAAATTGTGTGTTTTCTAGTGATTTGAAAGTTTAAGTAATTAGTCTTCCATCCATCAATCGTGTAAGAAGATGGGTTCACAGTTCAGGTACATATGTCTCCACTTTACAGTTTTTCCATGTGAATACCATCAATAAGAGAGAAATCAGTGAAAAGACTTATGAACCCTGCCTGAGAAGGGCTTTACCAGGGATAATTATGTAAAAATAAAATAATTTTTTAAAAAAGTGTGCTCCTTTTTGGCATCCAGAAATCTAAGTGCATGCTTCACATTCATTCATGTAACTCAGATTTTCTTTATAAAAAAATGCTCCAGTCTCAGACAAACATCAGCTGCAATCTTTTCAAAACAACCACAATCATCCAGCGTCTTAAAAGCCTGGAAAAGCCCTCAGGAAATGCAATTCTGTGAGACATGGAGAGAGAAACTCTATAAAAGACCCACACAATCATGAATTCATATAGCTACAAGCCCGGCCATGCAGGCTTCGATGTGTGGACCCTGTCCTAGTCCTAACCTCTGTCTTCCTAGCCAAACGAACCCTCACACCTGATCTGAAACTGATAAAGTCTGCGCGAACAACAAAATAAGCAGAAAAACAGCGGGTGGGGGTGGAAGACATGCTAGGAGGGATAGAAGACAAAAAAAAAAAAAAAAAAAAACCCCAAAAGCGCAGACAAACAGATAAGAATCACAGTGAAGAAACAAGAAGCAGAATGGAGTAAAAGAAAACAGGGAAAACTGAGATGACGGGCGAAGAAAAAAACTGACAACTGAAGATGACGAGTAAATTGGCCGCACAATGACGGAGATTAAAACCCTTAAAAGACAGACGATCCCAGCTTGACATGTGTCGTATCAGTACATTCAGCAGACCTCATGTTTCAGGTTGCGACGAGGAGCACGCTTGGTAACACAAGGCAGGGGGATCTGCTTCCTTTCAAACTCGGCGCCTTGCTAATGTATTTTACTCATCTCTCTCTGGACCAGCACTCATCGCAACAACTCTTAAATCCGGTACGCAGAGTTTTCCTTTGAGAAGGGAAGCCAAGTACTTGACACAAGACACCACATCTGGTATGTTATCTTCTTTCAGACTGGTATTAGTAAAGAATGCAGATTTAAACTCAAAGAGTCCTCTAGGGGACACCTGAGTCGACGTTAAACAGCCAGATGATGGCTCCAACCGACTCCAGCAGGTAACCTGAAAACCTCAACTTGCCCTCCTTCGGGATAAATCCAGAAACAACGTACAAACATTCCAGACATGAATCTATCGTCTCAAATGTGAGAACCAGCAACTGGGCTTCAAACACTAAAGATGACAAACTGGGTTCTAACCACATCTTTGATTTTTTGTTTTTTTTGCAATCATGCGACATGAAAGATTTACCTAACAAAGTATAATAAAATGTAAAATATTTTTTTTTTAAATCTGGCATTTTGGTTGAATAAAACAAGCAAGTCTAAGTCCATAGAGGGATGCTCTCACGGGTCACAGATGTCAACAGGAAACAGCATTTCCCTGCTGCACCCTCAGCTACTTTTCAGTATTGATTAAGTTAATGTGTGCAGCTGATTATACTTCTAAGAAAAAAATTGGAATAACTGGTATCACAAGGTTAGACTTTTCAGAAAACTAGACATCAGAATTGACAAAAGAACATTACAATCAGTGCATCTGTAATTAACGGGTGTTTTCTTCAAATAAACTTTGTACAGGAAATGTCTCAACTTTTACATTTTTCTCCATGTTCAAATTATGTTCATGTTTACTAAAGTAATTGAGGTGTTTTTAATGCCTCCAGACTTTACTTCCTGGTGTATAAATGAGGTCCACACAAAAATCAAGGAACTTGATTTGTGACCAGATGTTTACATCTGTGATCTTCTTCTGCATACACCAATAATGCTTAATGTGAGATGATTTTAACTTGCTTTATTCCCATTCCCATCTTGGGCTCCTTAATACATCCTCTTCTCTTTCCTCCCTTTCCTGCATCACTTGTCTTTATTACATAAAAGCAAAAAATATATATATTTAATATATATTCAAATAAAGTTAGGATGATAGCATCATTTTAATATCAGTTTATTATTGAAAAGATTACTATAAGGTTGTTTTTCTGATTTCTACTGCAAAAACAGCCCTTTTAGAAACAGGCCAAATATTCCCAAATCTTGTCAAATAGTCTTATATTAAGCAAAAATAACTACCAATGGGGAAAGAAAAATCTTGACCAGAAACCTTAAAATTTGCAAAATAGTTTAGTCGCTTCACAACAAGTAAGACAAATTTTCTTGAACCCAGCTTCTTTTTTTTTTAACCTTTTAGGAAATGACTTTTTGCAGTGAAGGAGGGGGCGGGTTTGATTGACAGGCTCTTTGGAGAGGACCAGCGTTTACCTCCTGCCCCAGGTACCCATGGCTCCTGGCACGCCAGCTCTCAACAGCCCCACCACGAAGATAACCAGTCAATAACGACACTGTCACACTTTTACACCCAGCGTCTCGTTTCATATTAGCAAAAACACTCGCGCTCCTCTCGCTGCTCAAAGAGCACAGGAAATGTCGCCACAATGCAGAAAACCGGAAAATAATCCGCAAGTCTTTCTCTCAAATTATTAGAAAATACACTGGACAAACTGGCACAGAAGACTCACCTGACAGCCTCTCTTCTCGATCTCATTGATACATTTGCTGATAAGTAGCGGCACCATCAGTCCCGAGTTCTCCCTCTCCACTACCCGCCACGCCTCCACGCCAAACACCTGCGGCTCCCTGTCTCCATCGGGCCCGATGTCCAGCGAGTTCTGCCACTGCTCCATGAGGCTCAGCTTGACGTAGATCAGCCCCCGTGGCTCCAGCTTCACTGCCAGCTGGTGGAAGCGCGTCACCCTGAAGAGCCCGGGAAGAACCACCGTGCCATGGCAGCAGACCCGGTTGCGCTTTGGCGTGGGCTCCCAGCTGAACACCACCAGCTTAAGGTGCTGGGCGTTCTCCAGCTCGATGTTGAAGGTGTGGTCCATATCCAGGAAAGCTGTTCGACAGGTGAGGAGAGCGGTTCGTGCTTTGTTGACCGAGTCCACCTGGATGGCACAGTAGACGTCTCGAGAGTCGATGCGTGGGGGTTTGAGGTCCTCGGCACCATAAAAATGTAGACTCATCAGTCCAGAGATGTACTGGGTACACTTCGGCTGCTCCGTAAAGCTGTAATGACGGAAAGCATCAATGTCCAGCTCTGTGCCGTTGAGCCTGGAGCTTCCACCTCCTCCCTCTGTCTCCTTGCCTTTCCCTCCCTTCCCTTCTGCAGAGCTGTGTTTCCCAGATTTGGCCACCAGCTCCGGCGAGTCCCCGTCACTGAGGTATCCACCTTTACTAGCGGACTTTGAGCTGCCGTTACTTTTCTTCTTACTGAAGCTCTGCAGCGTGGATACACTACTATCTAGGTGATACCGTGAGATCACGTTGCCGCTCGCCTGCCCAGAACATCCTAATCGATGGGGGCCTGAAGTCTGTGGAAAAGCCTCAGACGCGCTGCCATGGGTCCGAGGAGAGTGGGCCCTGGGCTCCAACTGACTCCCTCCGTTGCTGCTGCTTTGGGTCCCCTTGACGCTGAGCTTCCGGCTAAGCTCAGGGAGCTTCTTCATCTTCATGGAGATCTTCCTGACAGTGCGTGGGGACTTGATCTTGTCAGGGAAGGACCAGTTGATGGAGCTGCTCTTTTTGGCAGGGTTCGGGCTGGATGGAGGCGAGAAGCCGACGACACTGGGCAGGTCAAGAACATCTAGAGAGAAAACAACAAGGAAAGAGAAGAAAACAGTTGACAAGAGCAGTGCAAGGTATCGTCAACTTCCTCTAGCTTCTCTCCTGGTGGAATTATCTAAACATTCTCATGAAACTGTTAAGCAGGAAAGCAAACAGGTGAAAACAGCCGGGTACCACCTGTCACGGGATTTTTGAATTGACTATAATCACTGGTTTCTTGGGACTATCTGCCTTGCGCCTGTGATTACAAGCAACTGCTCAGATGTCCAGAGAAGACAGACAGGAAAAAGGAGATTAAAACCCACAGAGAAGGTGTGCAGGAACCATAATTTACAGTCTCAAAAAAGTGCAACACCTTAATGGCACATCATCAAGTGATTAGGTTTACGCGCAACCCAGTAATCCAACAACGCCTCGGATAAACACTTCGACACTGTATACAACAGCTACACTCTATATATAAAAATCCACATGGCATTTAAGATAATCAACAGTTTAAAAGAGTAAAAGAAATAAAAATGAGAAATGCTGGCGCTCTTTTGGCTCAAAGCTGAATTTATTCAAAGTCAGCAGCAAGAAACAGAAGTGAAATCTCATTAGCTGCAGTTTTAGTGTGTAAGCAAGGGAATGTCTGTCAAGAGACACCAACTGCTCCAGGGCTCGGCTAGAGTTACTCATTCATTATTCAAACTGAAAAATATCCATTTGCAGTGCACTGGCAGTGCTCTCTTAACTAGATTAGATATCTCCATGAACTTGAAATTCCAGCATCTACAGTTCCATGCACATTCATTAACATAATTTGCTGCATCCATGCAGTTTTCAACAGGTTGTTCACACAACGTTTAATTCTTTTTGCTAGCTGGATTGTTTGTGACTGAACGGCCACACAACTGTGACGCGTTCTCATCCGCCAAAGCCGATAAGGCTAATGTGTTAACAGACATGCCCGTTTGTTACCAACATCTGGCAAACGTCAGTGTCAGTCTTGCTCTACAGAAGCTAATTGTTCCATAAAGATTAGCTGCCCTGTCTTCTCTCTCCATTTGAGCTTTCTGAGCCTGTGTACATCTGGAAACAATGCTGTACAAAACAAATCTAAATCATTAGCCACTGGCTCACTCTAAAGTCACTCTAATACATCTGAGTCATTGTTCACAGAGAACACTGATGATAGCAGCTTTAAAGGCCAGCTACTCAACCGTAAAGCATTTTAGGACTTTTACTCCGTCACCTCCACTGAGTCGCTGCCAGTGGTTACAGACTTTGAATAAAGACACCAACAGCAGTTAAACATTAAACACGTATCATACCTTTGCAAAAGCAGATAGACTTTTTTAAAAAGGCGTAATCAGTCATGTGCAGAAGAAACTATACTTTATATATATATATATATATATATACACACACACACACACACACATATATATGAAGCATCTTGTAAGAGAATGAAAAGGTGGACACACATCAAGCCAAATCTTGATTTATTGCAGCAGAACTCATTAGGTTAATGGCATCCTGCCATTTCCCTGCTGGGAAGCATCAGCATTTCTCAGTTTTTTATTGCATTCAGCACTCTCTTTTCTAACAGATTTCATCCAAAGAAAGTCTTTTTTTTTCACTATAGATGGGATGCGTCCTGACATGATATATGTTAAGCTATGGTCACAAAGGTTCTTACGAATGATAGGTTCGTACATATATCCCAGTTCCTGTGAAACCTGGAGTTCGTAGACATTTGTGGAGTTGGTGCAGCTGCCACTCAGTTCACAAGAGCAACTTGAGGCATTCTTGAGAAAATTAGTTAGTTTTCTGTCACACGCTGGTTGTAGAGTTTTTCATAAGGGTGCCTTGGAACCTAACTACAGGATACTTACGGTCTTCTTACGGAAATTGTGGTCGTAAGGTGGCCGTATGGAATACCAATGTGCAACTCATGGCAACCTCAAGTAATAGGTAGGAAGATCCTAGAGCTTCCGGCACATTTTGTCAAGGTATTTAAGTGGCAGCCGTCCAATATCTAAAAAAAAAATCTACATCTTGATCATCGCATCTGCTAGAAAATCTGTGGAAAGGTTTGTAATTTTCAAGATGGCAATACAACAGAGAAGACTACAGCTGCAGCTATAGGAGGATCTAGCGGTTGTAGCCACTGCTTTCGTCTGGCACCGGCAGAAGAACCTGGACCAGAGGCAGGAGTTCTTATAAACACTGTTCATACAGAGTTCATAGGAACACTGTAAGGGCCCCCCAAGAACAACTTAATGTATTCTTGCAGCCATCACAGAAGTATGGGGTTCGGGAATGGTCTCCTGACCCCAAATAATCCACGAACATCGTGTGTTGTTCTCTAAGGTTGTTCCTAAGGCATTCTTATGGTGCATTCCTGGAAAATCTTGGACAAGACAACTGACCTGGCCATGAACTTACGAATGCGCTACGAATGCTTAAGTCTTATAAGGCTACCTTAAGGAGGCCATAGGAAATAGTCCAAAAATGGTTCGTAGGGTGTTCGCAGCCATTCGTACAGGTCATTGTAACCATAGCTTTAGTAAGAAGGATATATGTCTTGATCTGACTCGGATATTACACAAAAGTTCCAAGCACAAACTTCTACTGATTCTTGGTTTCTATGTTTCAAGTCCAAGCTTTTTGGCAAACCAAGTTCTGTGAATGAAAGTTAAAACTGTTATTTTGTTAGACAGAAATAAAGAGAGAGAGAGGGAGAGAGAGAGAAAGGGGCCATGCCAACATCCTCGGCTCTATTTACAGAGGGGACCTGCTGTGCTATTCTGGACCGAGGTCCTGGAGAGTGAAAAGACGGAGGCTAAGGAGGTTCAGGAGGATGGAGTGAAGGGTAAGATGGGGGGGCTGGAGCAGGGTAGGGTGTAGCCTGCAGATGAGGCACAAAGGCACCCCTTGTCCAGGCCCTCAGAGGTCTGGATGGTCGACTGGAAGGCTGGCAAAGCTGGCTGGTAAACGTACAAACACGGCCGTTCTCTCACATTCCTCATCAAAACCATGTTTGGCCCTCTATTAGCCGGGCTGAGTCGTGGCTTCCTGCCAGTAATGGACACAGAGGCGCTCTGAGAAGTGAGAAAATGGGTGGAGGACGGCAAAGGTGTAAATTCACCAAACAACATCTGGGTCGGGTTGGGTACACAGAGCGCTCAGGTCAAGTCTGAAACAAGGTTTTTAAAAACCAATACCTTAAAAAACTTAAAAGTCATGAAGCGAGACCACCTCGTTTGAACGTTTTTAAAAAAGTTAAATCCAAAAAGCAGAACTAGAATATTATTCTTGTTTGATACACATTAAAAACGTAATTTAAGCTCTAAAAAATATATATTAACAGTAACCAGGACACAGGTCATTTTTATTAACACTTGTTAAACAGGCAACCAAATGATCAGACTTTATGTGAAAGGTACATTTTAAACGACCAATTATAATCAAGATTAAAAGAACCATCTCGGCTCATTCTGGCATATTTTCAATGGTAAACATTAAAACTGCTTATAATAAAAGCTTAGTACAGATTTGGCCCGTCGATGCAGTAAAAAGAACTATTTCATTACCACTAAATGATGTAAGGAAATACACCATGTCAGCCGAGTTATTTGATCTACATTAAAGCTCATTTATGCTGCTGCTGTTGTCCCATTTATTGGATTTATTGAACTGGGCCACCGTCCACCGAGCCTTTGAGGCAGCGCTGCCTGGGACAAAATTAATGACCGTTGCATTGTTAATGACTGCAGCTCCACATACACACACACAGACACCCGAGAGTTGTAGCCTTTGGCCTCGTAACACAGAGTAATGCGACACCACACGAGCTGAGGTTCAGGGGCGAAGGTTTGACACCCAACCCTCCAGGGCCGTGTTCTGGGGTCAAAAGGGCAAAAGTCCTGCATTCCTCTGGGTGACACCTGAACCTGGTAACTGTGTTCACTCCCCCCCCCACCTCGCAGTACTTTAACATGCACGTGAACTCACAGTTACTACTGTAACACAAAGACAGTGCATGTAAATAAACGCTCACAAAGACGACTGCCACCCCGACCTCCACTGCCCCCCCCCAGGCACCCGGTCACTGACAACTCCACACAAAGGCCAGGAATTTATCACTGTGGCTTTCCAACGTCGCCGGCACCGCCGCAGGTGAGGGATCAGGGTGTGTCGGCTCATAAAAACGATCCTTATCACATATTTGTTTCTACGAGCCTTTATCAGGCGACAAATTACCCCTCCAGTCAAGATATTAATAATCTAAGCTGTCGACCAATTAAACGGTTATTAGAGTCTGTTGTCGAAGAATGAGAGATTTTTTTGCGTTTGTGTGTGTTTGTGTATGTGTGGAAAATGAGACTGAGTGAGCTCTGATAAGCCTTAGACGCAGACAATAATCTGCTGTTCCTGATTACCCCTGTAAACCACTTGTATTCACTTGCATGTCTGTGTACAAGCTCGTCAGCCAAATGTGTGTGCGCTAAATGTAGAAACAGAAAGGACCGGGGCGAGTGTAAATAAAAGTGTGAATGGCGTGATTGTCCTCAGTTTCTGGGACTTAGCCCCGAGCTGCTTCCTTTCCTCTTGGCCCTTCAGGGGCTGCGGGAGTCCGGTCGTCTCATTACAAAGGCTTCAGAACCCCTGCTAATATATCCAGGCATGCAGTCCATCTCACTACATGGTCCCCTGCCAAAGTGCTTCTTGCGTAGCCTCACCCACCTACTCCCGCTGGCATTTCTGCTCCGCCGTAACCCCACTGCTAATGCTGATCAGCCCGTGGCCTCGCTGGCTCCATCACACAACCACGATCCAAAAAAAAAAACAAAAAACCAACACTCTAAACACAAGGGTAAACTGGAGATGCGCCAATGCCAGATAATGATAAATGGAATGCTGTCTGCAGAAAAAAAAAGTCAGTGAAGGTTTTATTGCAGCAAAGAGATAAACAGGTGCAAAAAAGAGGAACTGGGTGCATACTTTAAGCAATGCCATCTGCACTGGCTGAAGGTTGAAGGCTGTGGCAATTAGAGTTGCAGCCTCCAGGATGAAAAATCTGGTTTGTGTAGGAAGGTTCATAACTGAATGAAATAACCCGAAGTATCCCAGTAGAAGGTCATGATAGGAGAAAGTCAGATTATCTAGGTGCTGAGTACGCAACTTAAGTTCTTCCTTTGTTTTCTCTGTTAGAGGACTATCCTTTATACCACGAAAGGTGATAAAGCCCTGCCAACAAAACAAGATGATATCAAATTAATATCCTCCATGAAACAACAAGATAGGAACACAAAGTACGTCATTCGTCCAGCACTAGTCTTTCCAAAGTCTGAGGTTAAGGAAAAGTATTTAGGAAAAGACAGACTTTTTTGTTTTGTTTTGTTCTGTTTGGACAAAGTAAAAAATCTTAAGACCTTTTCAGGTGTTGGACTGGTTCAGATCTCTGGAATGTATAACAGAATAGACTCGCTTTTTCATAAACGCAGAGCCATTACAAAGCTGCGTTATTACATCTCTTATACTGATAGAGGTGGATGTCTTCTCGGTGGATGCTGTGGTCCTGCTGAACCCATCTAGTAGGGCTTCGTAGTTGAGTTTGAAACTGCAGGGATGAGAATAAGAACCTCCAAATCTGAGACCATGGGTCCCAGTCAGAAAAGGGTAAGCGTGAGGTGCTGTCTTGTGTGGAGGAGTTTTAAGTATCTCAGGGTCTTGCTCATGACTGAGAGAAGGTTGGAGCGGGAGATCGACAGGGAAATGACAGCAGTCTGTTGTTGATGATGGCTAGAAACCTCAAGAACAAGACTGTCAATGTAAGTGGATGAAATGACAATAAATGTATCTGTCATGTCCAACCCAAAGCAAGCCCAAGTCAGTCCTAGGACACGGTGGGAAGATCATAATTTTACCCTGGAAACATCTCGTTGTCCTCCAGGAAGAGGTGGATGAAAAGATGGAGGTCTGAGACTCCCTGCTTACAACCAGAACCTGGAGAAGTTAAAGTTCATGGATGGATTTCTGTTTTTTTTTTTTTTTTAAAGTAAAGTTGTCAAAATGTTTCTAAATTGCTTCTCTACCAGTAGTACCAGTTGTTTGAACACTGAACCAGTACTTTCTTTGCAGGTTACTGTCAAAAAATGAAGAACTACTTCTGAAATGGAGACTGGTCCTGAACCAGCACAGGAAACATTTAGGTGGAAAACGTTTGATTGGCATGAGACAGCTGTGACAGGCTTTTATTCACTGTTTTAACACTTATGTCATGTAATGATATGGAAAGCTTGTGCCTCAGTGTGAATAGATGAAATTCTTCAGCTGTTCTGGTGACGAAGTGTCGAACAAACCTGGCAGAAAACCAGCGGAAACACCGTGTGACCTGAACTCCACATCTAACGCCGAGCCGTGGAATCTGTTCTGGTTTTGAAGTCCTGCTCGCGCAGCGTTACTACAACTGTTGTTGAGTTCTTCCAGACACAATCATCAGCCAAGATTAGGTTCCCGGTTCGAATCCAGAGGCTTGAACTCTGTAACTTTATCAGCCGGGGGCCAGTTCTCCAACGCCTCAACCAATGTGACCAAAACAACCCCCAGATATAGCTCCGAGTCACCAAACAAGCTCTAAATGGAACAAGAGACCGGGAACACACCACTGAGCTCACCCCCTCCAACCCCACCCCAAAGTCCATCAATCATGATCGTCCATACAAATAGAGCATTCAAATGGACAAAAAGTCAGTCAATAGGCAGCACACGAGGAGTCTGGAGTGTATCCGGTGAGGGAAAAGAGGCAGCCAGCTGGACAGAGCAGAACTATGGTCACAGAGTCATCTACATCCACACTGTGTCATTAATTCAGCAGACGCTCTTATTCATGCTCAATCAACGAGAGCCCTGTCAAATTTTTTTTTGTCCCTGAGATGAAGTGGACTTTGTATGAGCTGGTTTTCAAGTAGAATCAGAGGCAGAGTGCAGAAAAGATGAAACGCAGCACTTTTAAGACTTTGCCAAAGTTTGGATTAAGAGCTGTTACCCCATAAATGGTGCTGGTTTACTTTCAAAATATAGTGAGGCGGTCCCATTATGTGGCACCTTAAATAAACATAAAACCAATTCTGAAAAGATAAGTCACCCACGTAAACTGTTATTTTAAGCCTCTGACACGACCTTAAAATATCATTCAACCAAAAAAGTCTAGACAAGGTTCCTACAAAGCTGCAAAATATATTGAAAAAATGTATTGCAATATGCATCAGTATGGCAAAAACAAAAAAATTAAAAATTAAAAAAAGGAATAAATACCAGTCTATTTCCAAGTAACAGGCATTTACAATGCCAATAATAAAAACTGAAATAATCGACCTATAGCTCGCAAACAGCTAATAAAAGGCGTTGGTCACTTTATTTGACAAATCAGCTGGATGTATGTAAAAAGTTAACTTTCTGAGGCCTCGCACAGGCCTTGACTGATATTTGATCATTGAGGAACAGTGCTCTGAGGGTCCACGCTTTCTCACCACCATCCGCCAATACTCAACCAACTCTCCGCCAATACTCCACCAACACTTCGCAAACACACCACCAACACTCCACCAGTACTCCACCAACACTCCGCCAATACTCCACCAACACTCTACCAGTACTCCACCAACACTTCGCCAATACTCCACCAACACTTCGCCAATACTCCACCAACACTTTGCCAACGCACCGCCAACACTCCACCAGTATTCCACCAACACTCCACCAACACTCTACCAGTACTCCACCAACACTTTGCCAATACTCAACCAACTCTCCGCCAACACACCGCCAACACTCTGCCAATTCTCCAACTCTTTGCCAACTCTTCGCCATCACTCCACCAACACTCTGCCAACTTTCCACCAACACTTTGCCAATACTCCACCAACACTCCACCAACTTTCCACCAATACTCAACCGACTCTCCACCAACTCACCACCGACTCTCCACCAATACGCTGCCAATTCTCCACCAACAGCTTAAAGAGGAGAAAGAGTCATTTTGCAGTCAATACAAACTCTGTTAATAGCAGCCAAAACACACAAAGGAAATTATGGAAGTGGAGGTGATTTATAACTTTAGATGATGGCATAAAGAGGAAGAAAAAAAAAAAAACATAAACCACAGTGCCCACTGGATCCACAACTCCCAACCAGTAATGAGTGTTGATAACATGTAGCCAGGCTTGTTGCTCCTTTCTGTTGCACTCAAGTGTGGGATAGCGTCACCAAACCCACAGCAATCAATTGCAATGTCAACACATAACAGGGAGGAAGGCATTTCCGGACCAGGAGGCAGAGGAAAAGGAAGAAAAAAACAAAACAAAACAAAAAAAGAAAATCTGCTGCTCCCTCTTCTCATTGGAGTAAACCACAACATCACAGACCTGCTACTGGCCGCTACTGTAAAACTGAGTTTTATTACAGCATATAAACCTCACACACATCTACAAGCTGAGAGAAAATTAATCACTGAAACAGCCAGACACTTTTGAGGACTTTCAGCTCAGAATAGCTGAGAGAGAAATGTCCTCACTGTTAAACCTGCTGAACAAACCATTAAAGCCTCCACTTATACTCAGTCATCTGCTTACCCAGCAGGAAACACCCTACCACACCAGCAAAGTCCTCCAGACTGCAAAACAGGTCTATAACCTCTGAAAAGGTGCACCTTGAAATAGTATGAGTTTAATTAGCTTGATGCGTGATTAGTGCATGTCCTGGGCCGGTACAGAGACTCCTTTGGGACCGGTTTAATCCTAATCCCACATGGAAAGTCTCTCTCTCTCTCTCTCCCTTTCTTTCAGCTTGGGCGCTTTTGTTGAGCCACACGTGATGCAAGCGAGAAGCCAGAAGTTTGAAGCCAGTCAATGAGGATGAAGGAGTGTATCAGCCGCCAATTAAAATGCTCGTCCTCGTCAAGGAAACATTCGGAGAACAACGCAGCACCGTTTAGTGGTACATGCTAAAACTGAAAGAAAGAATGCAGTCTAAGTGTAGTTTCAAATCCCAAAGACTCAAGCCTTTGTGGGGGAAAGTTATTTCTTCATTCCTGCTGTAAATACGCCAAGCTCAAGTATTAAGCAAACTATTTGGGGTTGCCTGAAAATGGCTGTTGTGTGCCACAGAAAAGTGTTGTAATTATAGACTCGGCTCAAGACGTGCCAAATAGTTCAAAGTACCACGTTGCCACATGAGAGACAACAAAAACTCAGAAGTTCAAAGAAAAAAGGCAGAAGGATGTCATGTCTGATGGTTTTATCAGGGACGTCAGGACAAAAGAGGCTACGATTCATCCAGCAAAAATACAGAAAAGTCCAAAGCTTTGGGAGCAACTTCTTTAAAAGGATCCCAGATCTTTTTGTGAGCAGCAGTCACAAGTTAGCAAGATATTGTTTCCTCTCAGGAATGTCGGTTCTGAATTCCTCCTGTCTAATGTCTGTCTGAGTTGAACTAATGAGGGACACTGATATGGAGGGATATGATTAGACAGGCGTGACCCCTGTCTGCTCCCATCAAAAACAACACAAGGATAAAACACCGGAGCTGTTGGTTGGAATACTTTTTGAAAGTTGACTGATGTTGTCCCAGATCCTCCTGAGTCTTCTCTCCTCAGCCAAAGGTATTCTGGATAAAGAGTGATTTACAGAGGAAGTCTTTTGAGGCTTTGTCCTCAACTCTAGCAGGGAATATTTCACATACTTGTGGGTAGAACAGAATAAGTCTGCTGATTGGGAACATTGTTCCTGAGGTTTACAAATGATAAAAATCTGGAGTGAGATTTTGACAGCGACAAACAATAATTGCCCCCCTGGAGCATCGGTCCAATAAAACAGATGGGCAAGGGTGAATGACGACGTCGACAGTAAGCAGGAAGCCGCTTTGGTGCTGCTTTCCTTATTTAGACTCACCTGTTGGTCTGCTCGTGGAGGCCCCTCCCTCCTCCTGAGGTTTGCACGCGAGCATCTGTCTGTGCAGATGTGCCGTCTCTGTGGAATGTGCAGCATTCCCCTGAATCACGTCTCCCAAGCTGCCAATGCCACCGCCGCCGCCGAGGCTTTCCGCGAGCACCTCCAGCCCAGCCCCGCCGGGTCCCTCGGGGGTCCTGCCGCCCTGAGCCGGGTCCCCTCCCCTGCTGGGCCGTCTCTGGGGGTCCGCGCGAGGCGGGACAAGCAGCCAAACAGAAGGTCGCTGAGAAACCTTCGGCTCGTCGTCCTCCGGGATCGGGTTGTACCAAATCTCTCCCTCGTCGTCCGCGTCATTCTCTTCGGCTGGGTCGACACTCCGAGGGTGAGTGGTCACCTCCGCCTGAGCCACGCTAACCTAAAATAACACACACCATTTCCATCAAAAAAAACCTGCCAACCCATTTCATTTGATTTTAGTCTTTAAAGTGACTAAACTGTTGCTGCTTTAACTAAATATTCCCAACTATTCCCTAAAATCTCACCTGAGGCAGCTGCAGGTTGGTTGACCATGCTGGAGCTCCCGCTGTGGGCCTCAGGTGGTCTGGGGAGGGGCTGGGAGGAGGTGGCTGATGGGAACCCTGGACGCCGTCCTCCTCGGCTCCCAGCATCCCGTCCCGGGCGTAATGGTTCCTTCCCTGGGAGCTCTGCTGCAGCCAGTTGCGCTTCTTGGAGACGGTGATGGTGGTGAGCTGCGGCCTCCATGATGACGGCTCGTTGTTTGACCTGCTCACCTCCCGGCCATTAGGACACGTGGTTTGGATGTTCTCAATGAAAACTGAAGGAACAGCGGAGAGACAGAGAGACAGTGAGGTGTACGGCAGTAAGCCAAGGGATAATAAAAGTGTTTGGTATGAAAATATAAAACAATTAGTCATCATTGCGATCATCATAATTAAAGTAATCATTGATGTGTACCAGGCTACAGAAACTGATATTTAATCTCAGGCTCTTCATGTTGGGACAAGCTGAAGAACACATCTGTATCAAAAAAAACCACATCTGCAAAAACCGGATAACACCGTCCATTTTTATCAAATAATCTTCCAAAATCTCTTCTCTTTCTAACCTCTTTTTCCAAAGTCACAAAAAAGCTGATTTTCTCATTTGTTTTATTTGAACCATCATCATCACTTCAGTATAATTTCATTTCAGGTTTAGAAATATGCGGGGCTCGAAGGAATTTAGTGCACACATCGTCCATTTAAAACAGCTTAGTCAAAGAAAAAAAAAAAAGGAGAAAAAAAACTGCTGACATGACAGATGAGAAAACAGAGCTGAGAGGCGATGTGGACAGAGGAAAAAAAAAAAAAAAAGAAGCAAAGTAATAGAGGTGCATGATCATTTAGCGTCCCAAAAAGTTCCCTGTTTCTTCAAAACATATTGGAGCAGATGCAGCGAGAGAAAAACAACCATGTGCATGTGTGTGACAGGGAAAGCGTGGTGGTTGAGGGCAGCGTCTTGCTCTGACTTGTACAGCAGGCTGGAATAAAAGACTGTTTTGATCCTCACCAGCTTTCAGACGGGCCTCTTCACATGCTATAATGACAACTTCTCCTCTCCTTAAAGGAAATACATTTTCACACATGCCAAGATATCTAGCAAATTATACACCTGGGGGGGTATTTTCACTTCGCCGAGCTCGACGCTAAAACATGGGAGCTCCGGTATCTGCGTGCGCAACTGAGCCGTTAGAAAGTTGAGGTGTTGAAGACCGAGATGAAGTACAGATCTCCTCCACGGTGACTCATAACATTTCCTGTAATCTACAGTACACTGCCGTGCCATAACCATCGACTGCGTGGTCTCTCGCACCACAACAAAAGCAGAGCTGAACATTTTTCCACTGTAACTACAACACTAAATAAATACATTTTGTTTGGAGGATGCCACTCCCTTGGACTCCTGCTGGTTGAACAAGACGCTGAACAAATCAGCTCTCGGTTGCTAAAATCAGCATTCCTCATATTTTAATGTAATTTTTTATATTTGCATGGTCCGACTAGTCACATGGTTGCATCGATCTGGATTTGAAGGTCTGCAAAGGTTGTGTTTCTAGTGGTCGACTGAGTCCCGGGAGATACTGTTGGGCTCCAGCTGCCAGGTTCATTGGTCCATCTTCATCTGTCTGGGCCTGGCAGGTCCTAAGATCCAGTACCAAGCACTTTTTTTAACTACCACATACTTCAAAATCAAGGAGGGAAAGTACAATACACGTTTTGTTTTTTTTGTTTTTTTTTAACCTGGTGAACTACAGGTGCAGAAATTCTACCAGAACGTCTGATCTACATCATCTTATATCTTAATCATGTCAGGACTTGTTATCATAACAAAATTAAGAACAGAATTTGAAAATGAAAATTTTTAGAAATGAGTTTTCATTAGATCGGAAAATTGCAACTTAACTTTATGTTTTGCATTTTTATTACATATCAAAGTGACTAAACCCTATTACACCATACCTCTGAACTTGTCATTCTTGTTAGACTGGAAGTATTAAAATTAAATACTACTTAGTGTGTTTTACGGAGTTGACACAAATCAAATTCAAAAGAAAAATGTATTTTCTGAAAAAAGTATTTTCACTTAGAAGCTGTTCTAAGTGAAAATACTAAGAACTTTTCTAAGTGAAAAGTTCCTATGAACGGTGGGTTCGTACGAAATCTGGAATTCATAGACATTTGTGGAGGGGGGATTGTTTTCTTACAGCCTTTGTAGGAAGTTAGTACGCCTGCTGTTCAATTCTGAAGAGCAACTTGAGGCATTCTTGAGAATGCAGCTGCAACTTCTACAGGTGCAGCAGAAGAAGATATAGTGGTTGCAGCTGCTGTTTTCGTTCAGCTGCAGCAGGCCGTTTTGGTCCTATGTCTAAGGCAGTAAAAGTGATAAAACAGAAATGAAGGAAAATCCAGATATTTGGACGCTGTTTTCCCCTCAACAACCTCGCGTAAACTGCCAACTCGTACGGCATACATGCGGCTCTTATACACCCCTCTATCAACCCCAAGAGTGATGTACTTCCGCCTTACGCATCTCAGTTCGTAAGGTGTTCATGGGAACACTGTAAAGGCCCCCAAAGAACAATTTAATGTGTTCTTGACTCACACTTACACAAATATTGTGCATTATCTTGTTCTTAAGGTATTCGTCCATCAGCTCTCCAACGTGGCTTGTCATGGCCCATTTGAAGAAAATCTTGGACATGACCATCGACCTGGCCACAAACTTAGGAACGGGATACAAATGCTGGATTCTTATAATGCTGCCTCAAGGAGGCTGTAGAAAATGGTCCAAAAATTGTTCGTAGTGTTCGTAACCATTGGTAAAGATCATTGTGACTGAGGCTGAAAAGACTTTTCTCTAACGAAATATATAACCCTAATGATATACCCTAACGTTATCCATTTCTTTATAGAAACACAGACTTACATACAAACATATATATGTATGTATTACTAATTTTATGGAGACTGATGGCAGCTCCACAACTTCAGCCCCTTCAGCCGAGCCTCCCGGCCCAGTAACATGCAACTAGACCAGAGAGAGTCATGATGGCAGCGCACGGAGGTGCTGTCAACATGGCGTCTTCTTCAAGGGGTCTTTCATAACTGGAAGAGAAAACATGTCCCGACACGAACGGCATTCCAGACCATAGCTCCACATTTACAGCCTCGCTGCCGTCTGCTGCAGACGTTTTTGCTTTTCCTTCACAAACAAAACGTAAAAATGGTCAAATTCAAAAGGAGGAGGGTCCCACTGCACTTGAAAGCATTCTTTCAGATGACTATGTCAAAAACAAAACTCTAAAATTGTACATGTCATTTTTATGTTGAATATTCTTCACAGCAGAGTCCCTGAAATAAAGATGCCTACGAGCTCACAGGAGACATAAACAGCATATGAAGATTTCTAACACATGAAAAGGAAATGTAAAAATACATTGATTTGCTATTTCAACCACAGAATCAGACCAAAAACAACACTTTTTTTTCTTAATTAGACTTCAATAAACTATGTCCTCTAACTTGGGCATATCAAAAACTTCCTGGTATTAATGAGTGCAGGGGGTTCGTACTTTAAATTGAGATCTAAAACTCAATGAAAAAAAACGTTGTGTATAAATTACAAGAGACTGCAGTTGCTGCAATGCAGATACAAAAAAAAAAAAAAAAAAGAAGAAAAAAAAGGAATGGGAACTGCCTCTAAGAGCTATAAGAGCTATAAAAAGTTTACTGTGGTCAGAAAATCCTAAAATAAAAAAGCTTTTATAGAGTTTTCTTTATGTCATCTAGGCCCTGTAGTAGGCTTTATTTCAAAAATGCTTAGAGCATTTTTTTTTCTTGGCACTCCCGGCTTGAATGTTTTGCTTTTTTTTTTTGTATGGTGGCAAAATAAAAATGCTGGTATGACTTAACACAAACAAACAAACGTTTTCACCTTGATATTTTATGTAATGACTTTATATAATTTTCACAATCTTCTGCAGGATTTGACCCGATAACGTCACTGCCAGTCAAAACCCAAGGAGCAAAGTTTCCAAACCCATTTTCGATATTTTTTTTTTCTTGTGGCATGTTACCTCATGCAGAAAATTAGCACAGACAGGAAATAAAGGCAAAGACGGGATAATAACTTATACCAGTGACTGTTCGGCAGATTTAAACACAAAGATAAGCGCAAGAGAGGAGCCAGTCGATTAAAATTTCCATACAGGAGCCGGAGCAGGCTGTCCATCTGTAGCATCGCGGCGTGAAGACAATGAAGTCCGTGCACGGACAACTCGCACGCCTGACCTGAAGGTAACAGATGGCCAGAGCACATAATACAAGACTGTGAGAACATGCAGAGAAGAAGAAGGAAAAAGAGAGAGATGGATGGATGGATGAGGAGGACTGCTGCGGTTTGTAAAAGCTAGCAAGAGAAGTTCTGGATGTGCTGCTGTGGACCAGCGCCATCTGAGCCCGTAAGCAAGCCCAAGTATATTCTCCTCTAAATCCTTTGAGTGGCTGAATCTTTTTCTCCTCTAAGACAAAGCGCTTGATCCGCTTTCCCATAGGTTTTTCATTTCTCTCCTGGTTTTATTTTGATAAGAGTAAAACCACATACCAGCCACTTTTCTTCCTCCAGACAGACACAACTTTGTTGTGTACACAGAGTTTTTGAGCCCCTTCGAGAGCGAATCTTTTGCCGTGTGCCATACATTCCTGTTGACGCTCATTCATATGCTAATGAGGATCCTCCGTGTAGATTTTTCTTTTTACACCAGGGCAGCGCTGAGATCGCTCGGGGTTACATCACATGTCAACGCTTGCATCCCACAGAGGCGTCCTGGCAGCGCCGTCTATGATGCTACCACCACTTCCTCCTCAGTACACTGGCTTGAACCCAAACTCTTGTCCTTTCTCATAGTGGTGCTTTAAACATAAGGTGTGATAAAGCCCAAACAAAATCCACCCCCAAAAAAAGTAACAAGACCTTTAAAATGAAATACTCCATAGCATCTAAAAAGCTCATTTGGGCTCTGCAAAACAACGATAACAGGTCTGAAATCATCCCTCACCTTTGCAGTCACCCTCACATGAGTCATACTTCTTGTAAAATCATCCTGATATGAACCCTGATGCCTCGGCTTTCTCTTCATTGTCTCATCTGTTTTCAGAAGCCCCATAAATCTGTCCAGGCACACAAGACAAGACACATCATTGCACGTCCACCCTATGTCACGGATTAATGAGAAAAAGAAAAAAAAATAAACAAAACTCTGCAGCTGAGTAACAAAGTTTTCAGCATAATTCAGAAAACCAGATGGTACAGTCCTTGACAGACTTTGACAGCGGTCCAGGAGGATTATGTTACACCTGCACTCGCATCTCAAGCTTGAAACCACAGTGGCAGCAAAAATTAATGTCCATTTAATAAGAAAAAAAAAAGTTGAGCAATACTGTAAAAAGATAACCCACATTGTTTAACTACATGTTGCATGTGTTTTTAAAGGATTAGCTTAACAATTTGGGGAAGTTTTAGTCACAGTTAAGCATTATTGTTAAAACTCACATTTAAATCCAAAAGCTACAGTCAGCTGCCAGTTAATTCAAAGACAAAAAAATAAATGAAATGCTAAATCCTATGTTCTTATATTCCATGTAATAGTATTTAAGGCTTATAGTTGCTGCTTGGTATATTTTGTACCCGCCGATGCCAGACTAACCGTTCCTGACTAACCTCAGAAAAATGTACTTTGAAGCTATGGTCACAAAGGTTCTTATGAAGGATAGCTTCGGATAAACGTTCCAGTTCCAACGAAATCTAGAGTTTGTAAACATTTGTGGAGGGGGGCATAGTTTCCTACAGCCTTTGGAGGAAGTAGTTATGACTGCTGTTCAATTTGCAAGAGCAACTTGAGGCGTTCTTGAGAAAAGTAGGTGAAGAATAGGAATGCTGTAAGGGCCCCCCAAGAACAATTTAGTGCATCCTAGATGAGGGCAGGTAAATGTCCTCGTAGTTTGAACCATATTTCTGGCTCAGGCAAAATCTCTCGTGTTTGTGTTGTCTATGGCTCAGTCTCAACATGAGGTTTGACGTGCACACCCCTCATGACTTCAAGTCTGGCCAAAATATGACACCTGGGTAATGCGTGCCTGCCAGCACGCCGGCTGTTCCAGCACACACAAATAAAATAAATACTTCAACTGGATACCCACAGTAAAAAAAAAAAAAAAAAAAAAGATGTTTTTAATATCCTTAACCCACATAAGGAGGGAACACAGCGATTAAAGGATAAGTCAGGGCAGAAACAAATTAGCTGCCGCATAATTAATCCAATATGTTCTCCTGCGACTTTACTGTGAAATTTAATTTCTAAAATCAACACCCAGAGGGAAGAGCAGGCCTATTTTTAGAAGACTGGAAATATCTAAATTTATGCTTAAATCAAGGGTGACCCAAACGCTCAATGAGGAGGTTCAACCCAAGCCAAGCAGATCACTTGAGCCTTTGAAAGCTCTGGGCTTTTTTTTTTTTTTTTTTTTTTAAATGGCTCTTTGTAAGATGCTGAGAGGCCCACAGTGGTAAAATAAGCCCAGGGTTGACCTTAATAAATACTTAATCACCTTTCATTTTGTTCCGTCATGGTGAGGAAATAAGTGACACGACACAAACACGTTAAACAACAGGAATGGCATCTGAAAAATTCAATCAAATGTCTCTTTAAAATGCAAGTTGCCATGGGGGTGTCAAGAGCAAATGACTGGGGAGGAACATGACAGCACCCTCCCACCACCACCACCACCACCCTCCACCCCCACCCTCAAACACACACACACACACACACTAATACCTCCAAAAATGACCATCTCTCCTGCTTTAGATTCCTCTGGCTACAGCTGTGGAAAAGTTCGGCGGGGACAAGGAGAGGAGGGAAAACTAAGCAAAATGGGGAAAATATGAGAATGAGAATTATGGGGGGATGCATGGAAACTAATCTCTAGCAAATTCTCTCTTTATTTCAAGCCAGCAAGAAGAAAAAAAAATGGCTGCAGTAAGCCGACAGCGGCCAGAAGTCAAACCGAGAGGCCCACTTGCCTGGTGATGTCACAGATCACTCTACGTCCACCAGTGAAACCCACTGACGATCCACTCAGCAAAACCCATTTCCACGTCCAATGAAAGTCAAAGTTTACCACACGGTTTCAGAACCAATAAAAATGAACATACAATTTTGTTAAAGAGTATTCAAAATCCTTTGAATCCCTTGATTTGATCTCTCGCATTTGCACAACAACATGAGGAAGTTGAGTCTTCTGAAAACGAGATGCTGGATAGCTTCGTGACGACTCCAGAACAGGCACCAAGATTCACTTTGCATTGAAGTTTCTGCAGATTTTATCTCTGACAATATTCTAACAATGCAGTGGAGATTCATCCAGAACATGTAGCTGCCAGTGGTTTCATGATACAGATGTTTTCATCTTGTTACACCTCATTACAAAAGACAATCAGAAAATCATTCGGCATATTATTTATAATCAAATATTTCTTTATGCACACACACGCAAAACCCACCACCAACACAACAAAACAACGCTCTAAAGAGTGAGTTAGTTGTTACTGATCTAAACTGTGAGTATTCGGACCCAGAACCAGATGTGCTATTAATTGTGTGTTAAGATGCACCTACATTAGTGTGAAGGAGAGAACCCGCCACCGGTTAGAGAGTCGTAAAAGGAAAGCAAGAGGTCTGAGGTGTCTCGTCCCTTTGCTTTACATCCGGAGGAGGAGGGCTGTAGGGCGGACCGCCACCAGACGGAGTGTACTAACAAGTGGAGGAGGATGAGGGGAAGAAGGGTGAGAGGTCTCTGATTTAGAGGATCCCCTGGAGTCGATGCCGTGTGGCCTCCCTACCTGGCTGCTGCTGTCGTTGTGACTTGATTGTAGGCGACTTGGTCTTGACACATTTACCGCCTTGGCTGGATGTGGGGACCCCCGGTTTACAGCCTCCAGGGTTCGCCTGAGGACAGACCCGGTCCTGACTCTGGCCTCCGCCGCAGGGCAAAGACGAGCCCTCGATTCGCTGCTTCATCTCGGACGACAGGAGGCGGCCCTTGTGCATCCACGCTTGCATCTTGTTGACGGTAACGCCATGGGCTTTGTTGGTCGAATTGGCCACCTGTGCCCGGACCTCAGCCAGCTCCCGCCTGCCGTCCTGACCCAGATGCGGTGCTGCATCCGTGTTGCTGTCCGAGGACCCCGTGAGGCTGTTGACCGAGCCGCTGCTCTCGTTGAGATGCTCACCGCGGTCTTCCTCGCCTTCGGCGTCTTGTAGCGGCGCCGCTCTGTTGATGGACCGGCGAGGTTCAGACAGCTCACCTGCTCCTTCTACCCGTTTTGTTTCCACATCTTTGTCATCACAGGCTTCTGGACTTTGCCCTTCAGGTGCCTGCACACAGGCTGAAGGCCTTCCTTGATACCTAATAGCTCCATCACTAGCAGAGCGTAGTAACGTGGGTCTTACGGTCGAGGACAGGTCGGCCATGCTCTTACTGGTCAGCCTCGCCTCCGACTCCAGATGTCCGGCGAGGCAGAGAAGAAGCGAATCTGTGTCAGAAACCTGGTGAGGACTCTGGTCGCCTCCTGAAGACCAGGAGTCACTGTCCATGTTTTTGACAGACAACCTGGAGGACAGGCTGTCCCTGGACTGGCTACTACAGGAGGAGGTGGCGTGTTGCTCGGCTAAACCACCGCTAATCTGTTGGACATCCAAGTTGATGTCATTCATTGCGTTGATGAGGAGATAATACGCCTCTTGTAGCTGGTTCCTAAGTCTGTCTGTCTCCTGGGCGCTGTTGCCTCCATCACCTCCCCCTCTACCCTGACCAGGCTTTGAGACCTCCACTCTATCCCCATCCGATTTATGTCTAACTGTTTCGTAAAAGGGCAGAATTTCATTGTCGTAGTAGTCCTCGTCCTCACTGTCTACCGGGTACCGAAGGGACCCCTCGGTGGCGCAAAAGGATGCCATTTTAAGGTCGCAAATTTGTAACTCGGTAGGGAAAAAAGTCGTGCTCTGCAAACCGCCTCCCGTCCCCCTGATGTCCCCGACACAGTCAGGCCCGTGATAGCTCTCAATATCTCTGATTAACACGTGTTCTTCCGTGTTTGGATGAAGAAGCGGCGCGCGGCTGCGTGACTTTTTCTCCACGGTGGGACTGTCATAACTCCAGTTGGCGTTGCTTTCCTGCGCGGCCACGACGGCCATGTGCCGCGAGTGTCCCCTGTCCCTGATCTCTGTCCTCCCACTATCGGCTGCGGGAGCCGCTCTGGCGACTCCTGCATGTGTCTGTACCTGTGGTCGGTGTGAGACGTGGTCGGAATTGTCCCCGAACCCGATTGAGTCCCCGACGCTGCACTGCCGAGGGAACGACACGAAGTGTCCCCTGTGGACATGCAGTCCTCCGAGTGGGAGCCCCATGCTGGTTTTGTCAGAGGACCCGGGCCCCCGGTGGCTCCTGTCCTCCCCCCTGCGCGCGTTGCCCCCCGGCTGCGCGCCTCTTTGAAGTGGGACCCCCAGGAGCCCGTCATTGTCCCTGCCCACGCCGCGCGTCTGCTGCGGACGTGAGTCAGCTGCGCGACTCTCCGACACGATCGCGACCCCCCCACTTTGCACCACCGCTCCTTCAGCGCAGTTCTCGTACGTGCTCATTCTCTCCGCCGTGAAATCCAGCCCTGCCAGCAGAGCCGCGGGGCGAGTCTCGTGGGAGCCTCGCCGCATTTGAGAAACTTTTTCTTTACCTTCTCGCGCCGCGGCCGCGGAGCCGCATCCACCGCCGAGCGTCGCTCCTTTCTTGGATTTCTTCCCCCGGAGTTTCGCTAGTAAAGTCCTCCGCAGAGGATCAGCCATTCCTTTCCGTTTGCCTCCAGCCAACTCCCGCCGGTGTCTCTCAGCAGCCGGGCTCCAGAGGGACCGGACCGAGCGGGTTGTCCTCCGTGGAAGCTCGGCGAGCGGACGGGCTCCTCTCCATTCTCCGCTGTCACCTCGGCTCTGCCGCCGCACTCCAACACACCTCTCTCTCTCTCTCCCTCTCTCTCTCTCTCTCTCTCTCTCTCTCTGCTCCACACACACTTTTCCTCCCTCCCTCTTTTCCCTCTCTTCCCTCCTCTCTAGCGCCTCACCTCTCCCCGTGTTTGCATCTCAGATGTTTGGAATATTTTCTTGGTTCAAAGTTCACAGATCTCCAACACGGGCTTTTGTAAAGAAAACTGCGTGAAATCTCAACTATATATATATATATTATTTTTTATTTTATTGTGTCTTGTTTGTAGCTTACAACATATAAGAACCAGTTTACTTTCTATGCCTGGAGCCCTTTTTAAAATTACAAAAGTATTAACTATAATATAAAGCAATCCTCAAAATAACTACCTCCAAAACTACATGCAAATATTGTACAACTTATATAACTTTTTTTCTACATGCCAACAAAGTAAAGACAAACAAAAAAATGTACAGCAACACAAAGTACTCCCTGTAACCTCTGTTATTAATCAGCCATTGATCACTTGATCACAAAACTGGATTCAGCAATTTGCTTGACTGAAGCGTTCAGTGTGGGCTAATAAAGTGCCAAGAAGGAAAGGCATCAGCAATAACCCAAGAGAAGAAACTTACTGCAGTTTCTTTTTTTTTTATGTCTGCATATATTTTGATGGTTAGTACCATAATTTGGTAAAACCTTTATCCAATGGATATATATGTATTTTAATCTTGCAGCAGATTTTTTCATATGATGCATTAATGTGAGGTGTGTGTCCTTCACCCATCCTCCTCAACAGTCCAATCCCACATATTTTTATTAATATCTGATTTCCTAATTCTGTCTAGGAGGACTAAACCAATGTGAAACACAAAAGTACAAGACTGACAAAAAAGACTAGACAGTGATGGGTGTGGAGTGTGTAGTGTGGTGATCACTGTGGTGTTTGTGTGGTGTGTCTTCATGATGAGATGTGTTACAGCAGGAAACGGACGTGATAGTAAAAGACAAATAGACAAGAAAAGGGGAGAAATAGAAAATGATGTGTTTGTGTGTGTGAGAGAGAGAGAGAAAATGGGATGAGTGTAAGTTTATACACATTTTGAATGTGTATGCATACATACACAAACATACGTACAAACTTACTGTCGTTTTTAAAGTTTACAACTGTTACGATTGAAGAAAAAAAAAAAAACTTATCTCAAAAGGACCAAAACATGAGCAGAACGACGTTTTAAAGAAGTTTATTGTTGTGTTAAAGTAGTTAAATAGGAGCGAAAACAAGAAAAGACCACAAACCAGCCACGCAATGGGCTGTAAGATCTGGGCAGCTCTCCGAACCTAAAAAGCAAAAACAGAACCAACCCGTAACTCCCAAATCAATCCACTGCTAACCAAAACAAAAAAATAAAATCTAAAGGGTCAGCTGTTGTTGGTGGGCAGGGGGATCGGGACTGCCCCTCTGGTTTCACCCGATTTATGCCATTTCTTTCCAATCACTGGAAAGAAATGCCATAAATCGGTTTCAAATCGTTAACACCAAGTATCCACAAGAGGAGAACACTCAAGAGAGCTACCAGGGAACCTAAACCAGCAGGCCTTGCTAAGCATGTTACAGTAAAATAGCATGCTTCAGGGTAAAATATAAGTTTCATTTTAGAGGACTACCGATGGCAGCTGCAGATGTGGTGGTGTCTGAGACCACATCTGGACTTGATTGGCTGTTTCTGTGACGATACAGTGGACTATTGCCCTTACAGGTGTCCAAACGCCAGGATGTGTGATCGTATGAGGTTGCGTCAGCACTCTTGGTAAAGAATATTTACACTCCTGTGATTAATTAATTCAGAGAAGTACATTAATATATAATATTAACACCAGTCAGATTTTATACGGCACGCCCTGTGAGATCATCTGAGGCAACGTGAAGTTCAGCCTCTTGTCCAAGGATCCAGATGAGGACGGGAACAGCTGACCTTCAAACTGGCTGTCAGGAGGTTCCTCCTTCTGAGGCACCACGACGTCAAAGTTCCTGTTGGGACGTCAATCTGAGGCTGGAGGAGCAGGAGAATCCTGAAATGAAAAATAAGCAAGCTCATGACGTTAAACACCTTAACCTGTAGCTCAAAATAAGTATAAAATTCGCAAGGTTTGAGTTGTTTTAGGTGGTTAAAATGGCTCTCATTGAGCTCTCCAACCTTTTACAAAGAAATAAATAAGTTCAGTACTGTTCAGTCAAATACTTCAGTCTCCTTATTCCTCCACTTCGAATGGATTCATGTTCATATAACACCGATTTATAGCCTACAGGTGCCCTTCAGTCCCCCATCCTGAGCATGCACGGGGCGACAGTGGAAAGAAAAAACTCCCTTTAAACAAGAAGCGTCCCTCAGAGGACATCTGTCCTTTCTTCATTTTAGTAAAGACACGTTATCATGATGATTTAATATTTGTCCCTGAAATGTAAATTAAATTTGCTTTGGGGGAGGAGTGATTTGAAACCACAACTGATCTGGTCGCCATGACGATATTTCATCAGACATCAGAGAGAAAAATCCTCTTCTTAGCAGGGAAACCCCTCCGTTAAGAGAAAAAAAAATGAGAAAACTGTCCATTTTAGCAGGAAATAGTGAGGAGTGTGGTGATGAACTAGTGATGATAAGGATTTAGTCTTTTCAGGGGCTTATCTCTGTTATCGGACATCTTTTACCCATCTCAACGAGAAGACTAACATAACAGCACCCCCAGCCTCATGATGTATCGCTGCCGATTACCGGAGTGACACTTTTATCTGCGGCGTATCTTTAACTTATCCTTTCTCTTCTGACCTCGCATGTAACCCCTGTCTCTGCTTGTAGCACAACTACAGGCACGTGCACACCGCGTGCACACTCAAATACCTTCACACACGCTGGATCTGAATCCATTATAAGTATAACTGCGCCTCTATTTTCAAAGGTACGACATCTACCCATGATTAAGGGCGTTTATTGTCAGAGCCATTCATCGGCAGGGCCCCCACCCTCAACCCCCACCCCCCCCCCACCCCCCCACCCCCCCACCCCAACCCGCTACCACCCTCAGTAAAACACGATAAGCATCTGTGCATCTGTTATTGCCCTGCAGGAGCCATGTGGGCCCTGACGCCTTGCCCTGCCTCCCCGACTGCCTGACTAGACCCTGTCTGGGCAGTTATTCACAGGTCAAAACCTGCAGGCTGCATAGTGCATGTTTGTGTGTGAAAAAAGAGGGAAAGCGAAAGGAGGAGGGAGAAGAGGGGGATAAGACGTTTGATGTAAAGACAAGAGTTGCTGGTAATGCGATTTTCACTCTGAAAGTGTCTTGGTTTCTTTAAAAGGTTTCATACCTGCAGCAACAAGAGATGGGGTTGTATGACACAATGAAATCTAACTCATCACATTAAATGTCAGGCCAGAAAATTATAGAAATTTACAAGTAAAATCTTTCTATCATTTGTTGTCCAATACTCATTCACCTTCATTGCACAGCTATTAAAAGTCTATA
>JAOWBL010000019.1:10405133-10421455 GCA_028564865.1 Zenarchopterus dispar | reverse complement strand
GTCACAGTGTACAGTTTCTTACTTTAATGAAGAACAAAAAAAAAAAAAAAAAGAAAAACCTGCAAATGTGAACTCTGTTTCAGTCACGTCTGTCTCCGACTTTTTAAAATTCAAAATGTAAATCTGGAAAATGTTTCATTTAGAGTTGTACTGAGTCAACCAAAACTAAATGACCCCAAACAAGAGAAAGCTTTGTGACTCAGGCTCAGATGCCCCCCCCCCTCCCACCTTAAGCGTCATATTTAGTTGTTTTGGTTTATTTTCTCCGCCTGCTTGCATCTCTAACCACTCAGTGGTGCTTCAAACGTCAACTCCATCCTCCTACAGGAAGATGAATTATCGTGTGCACATATTCCCCGGCTTGTTTTCCTGAAGGACCTCCTCCGGCTTCGCGGACATGTTTCTGCTCTGGGCTGAGGAATGTCACACCACCTCTCTTGATGGAGAACAGGTGACAGACGCAGCTCATGGTGTTTCTGCTCAAAAACCAGACTCTTTTTTTTTTCTTTTCCATCCCACTGTTGTGGTCTTCTTCTCCCAACCCCCCCCGTCCACATCCAACCCCCACATCCAACCCCCACCCCCTGTGTAAGTCTGCGGGGCCCACGTTAATCTGGGAAAACAAATACGTCTGTCTCTCTGAAACGGAGCTGGGAAAACGCTGCTAGCTTCCCTCGCTGGGTTAATCTGATGCTCAAACGCCATGATGAGGAGAAAAAAAAAAAAAAAGATAAGGAGATGTCTGGAAAAAACCAAACGCCATCTTTGATGGACAGCTGCACATTAAAAATGTCTCTTCACTGGTTTTGAACAGATTAGTTACCAGAACTACTTTAATTGATCTGAATATGATGAGAAAACTTAACGGGACATCGGGATATATCGAATATGCTGTCGATCATACCTGGAAGGAGGACATAAATGTCTTCCTGTTTGTAGATGTTTAAAAAGATTTCAAATTTTCAAGTACATGGTCCATTTATTCAAGAATAACGCTTTCCCGCTTTCCGATGAGAGCATACTTTCATTTCCTTTATTTACTTGCTTTAACAGTAATTTTCTCACCTGCAGGTTGAGACAATCATGTAAATATATAAGACAGGTATAATGATGGCGATAATGTGCATAAAGATGGCCCAACGTGGTCTTTTTTTCTTTTTGAAAATCATCAATTTCATCTTAAATCCATCAGTCTTATTCTTTGGAAATACAGAGCAAAATATACCAAATATTTGTGAAATAAAGCAAAATATTTGAATTGTTTGTTGTGTAGATAGTTTGTTGACCTCCAGGTCACAGAAAGAAATTGAAAATATGATATTATGACAGTTGTGGTGAATGTGAGAGCGTGTAAATGGGCTGTACTTATTGATTCATGATCGATGGTGGGTGGCGCCCTCTAGAGGCGGGGTCAAGCGAGGGTCAAGAGCGAATTTACAGTAAAAGTACACTAAAACTGAACCACATGGTGAAAAATGTTTGGCCTGGACTCGGCCCGTGTCTGCAGTTTTCTTTGACCACGTTTGACTTTGAGTGATGGTATGTCCTCCGGTCACATGACCCGAGTCTTCGTTTTCTTTGAGGCAACACTTGTCAGAAGTGGCTGATGAAACTTGAGCCACGTCTGGGTCACACAGTACAAAACAAAACCCATGTCTGGTCCAGTTTATTCACTTTGGGACACTTCTGGCTAAAAGTAGCCCAGGTGAGACCCCAATATGTCAATCATCTGGAGAACAAGGTCACGTTATGATGTAACATTGATTAAGATCGAAAGACTTGAATGTTCAGAACGAGTTCAGTTTCTCAGTTTAGCGTCTTTGTTTTCGACTCAAACATTTAATTTTTTTTTTTTGGTAATTACAGTCATCATGTAAATAGTTACTATGACTTTTCAGAAAAGGCAGGAAACCTGGTGATCCCTTGGGGGTCTTCTGGAAAAGCGGATCCATGACACAAAAGGGCTCTTTAAACCTCAATCCCAGAAGGGCAGATTGAAAAACACTTACCTCTCCGAATCTCAGCTGGTTAGATAGATGTTTATGGTAAAAACCAGCCATCAGCTGAGTACCACCTACAGTTTCAGAAGACAGAATGTTCCTCGTAAAAAAATCGAGGAACCAACCCTGACCACTTCTGGGGCGGTTTTGGACAGATGCTGTGCATGTGCCTTGAGAAACCTATAAAGTAAGACTCTTAACATGACTGAAGCTAGTTGGGGAATATAGCAGCAAAGAGGAGAAACTAAATCACGACAGAAGTAAATGTCATTTATTTAAAGACATCACAATGTCCCTTGTAAAATGGTCCAGAAGACATGGATCTGTAGTCTTTCTTTTATGGACAGCTGCTTCACAAAACCCAAACACAACTATTGTCAGGATTGTCATTTTCACTTTTTTCCACTTTCAGAAGTCACCTTTACTCTGCTTCAGGAAAAAAAAACAAAAAACTTTTACAGCATGTAGAATATGTAATTAAGAAAGTTGCTGAATTGGTGCAGACATTGACTTTATTTTGTAAATGAAGCTTTTTTTTGGTCGAAATCGGATTTTTCTTCAATCATTATTGTAAAAGGTACAAATATTAAAAACTTTAAGAAAAGAAACAGATTTGACCATAGATTTGAGAATAATCACAAGCCTCAGTATTTGATCAACGTTAACTTGTGACCCCAACAGTCGTTAGCTATTTACCCTCGTGCTCGATAGTTAACATTGTGGTTGTTATAAATATTTATATTTGCTGAAGTTATTACCATTTTCTTATAATATTACATAAATTAGATCGTTTTAGAAACAAATCTGCTTCTTTGGCACCACCTCCAGCAAAAGCTGCAGTTTACAAGTTTTCACCGCTCCCGTTGCAGCTCCTCCAATCACAGCCAGGGGGCGTGTTTACAGGGGGCGTGTTTATAGAATGCCAAATATGGTCATCCACTAAAATAAAAATAAATCTTTGAATACTTTGACAACACTTTGGAATTATATTACAAATGAATCATTGTAACTGTTTCATACTATATTCATATTATGTATCAGGATTTTACATTGTTATATATTGCGTAGTTACTTGCTTTTGTAATCAGATTACACATCAGATTTACACTCGGTGCTTTTGTCAACATTTTGAGAGGTGACATCAAAAATGTCAGAGAATAAGAAAAGAAATTTAAGAACTTGTTCCTTGTGACTTTTTATTTTAAAGAACTGCACATGAACTTTTTTTTTCTTAAAAATGTGTTACACATATTTATAATGTATTAGTGTTTATGTTACATTACCATAAAGTTTGCTTAATGTTTATTTATTCAGAATTAGCTAATCAACTTGATGATGCTTGAAAAAAAAAAAGTAATAACTTTGCCTCATGGTCACATTGTTAATTCATTTTTAAGGCGTTCTTGTTGAGATGCAGCTATTAGTCAGTTCTGCACTGCTGCATTATGGGTAATGCATGTTCACAGGGACACAGTCACTCGCAAGCAAATGTTTTAGTTGATGTAGAAGTTATGAAGACTCTTAACTTTTTAGATCTTTTTGTTACTCATTTTGAATGTGTATATTCCAAACTCCCAGAATCGGTAACTCATGAGAGAAATGTTAACACACAACATATTTATCCAATTAGAAATGATTGACAGGCATTAAAAAAAATGAAATTACATTATGTCGTATTTAATCTGGATATTCTCTGATAAAGAAAAAGGTAATCACATTTTCATTTAGATTAGATTTTTATTTAGATTAGATTAGATTACACTTTATTATAAATTTATTATTATTTATTATTAATCCCTTTGGAAAATGGCTTCATTAAGAAATTAGTGATCAGTGCTGTGAAATAAATGTCCAATAATAATCCTATAAATACACAAATCCTTCAGGTTGATTAGTTGGCGGATGAATTCCTGACTATCGCAGTAATTTAAATTAATTTTTTTTTTTTAAATCAAACAAACAGTCTTTGAGATGAACAAATTATTGTACAGACAAAGAGCTTCAGTCTCTAATGTCCAGGATATGCCAAAAAAGAAGTATAAAAACTAAACTTCATATAATTTTAACTTTAAAAAGCTGTGTAGAATCTAAGAGTGCATTATTTGAAGATTTGTGGATCAGAACAGGAATTTCCCGTAGTTTGATGCAGTTTTAAGTCTCATTTATGGACATGCATTTGAATTTTCTTTATCGGATATGAACAAGAAGTTGTATTGTAATCTTTTAATTGTGATTTAAAGGTTAGAGAAAAAATGTACGTTAGAATCGGGCGTTTAAATTGCATGTCCAAGACTATTATTGTAAATCTAAAAGTACACATATCATTAATTGGCTCAGATAATTGTACAAACACAAAAAGCAGACATAGATGTGTTGTTTTCTTGAAGCTAAAAGCAGTCCGATCTGTGCTGAAAAACAGTGAATCTTTAATTTTCTCAGTAGTGTCTGTCTGGATCTAATCGTTGATAAATCTGTGTTTGTTTATCCCTCCAGGTGGAACTTTCTTCTGCTCCTGTCAGTATGCTCTGCAGTGCTTTCTGGAGAAGAAGATTATGTAGCTCAAGGTAAACAGCAGCCATCGAAACATAACTCTGAACACTTTTCTAAATTATTAATTATTAGTTTTATATATATATATATATATATGTATGTATATATATATATACATATATATATATATATATGTATATATATATATATATACACACACACACACACATACACACACACAGACATATAAGGGTTTTTATAGTCTTCTGAACAAGTCAGGCTGTTATAGTCTTAGCTGACTTGTACAGATGAGCAGACGTGTAAAATAAAGCCAGATGTAGGATTTAACCAGAAATTCAGCACAAATCAAAGAGTAGGACAAAGGCTTCGTGTCTCACTTAGGAACCAAACTGATGTGGAGTCATTCATTTTCTGCCTTTTTCTTTTTCTTTTAGAACCTGGTTTATAATAGGTTTAATATTGCTGTAAATGTCAGCTGATATGGGCTAAAAGGAAATCCTGGCCATCATGTTTTCCTGTAAAATCTCCCCTGTGGCTTCAAAACACAACTGATCAAGTTTTTATTGGCACACTGAGTCTGCTTAATGGATTCAGGAGATCCATTACTCTTTGTTGATTCAGGAGATCCATTACTCTTTGTTGATTCAGGAGATCCATTATACTTTGTTGATACCTCAAAGTATGTGCATTTTTTAAAATACAACTGAAACACTCAAATACAAAAACGAAATTGTTTTTAAATCAAAGCAGAATAATATAAAATGTGGTTTTGTGTACAGTTCAGCTTATAAGGAAAATCAAGTTTTACACAAGTCTGTCTAAAAGTTAGTACCCCCTCTTTAATATGTTGCCATTGTTGTTTTTGGGTATATAAAAACAATAAAAAATGATCTGACTGTAGTGGGTGTCAGTATTAGGAATCTACTACCTCAAATGAACACCAACAATTTCATATTATTTATTTAATTAAAAAGGAAGCAAAAGAAAAAAGATCCTATGGGTTATACCGAATATCATTACTTCTGTGAGATTTAATAGCAGCCAAGTGCTCCAAACTTATGTGGGGTGCTCAATATCAGAAGCATGATTTTTGTTCAATAATGGCATCGTGAGAATATTAAATGTTGTTCACCTGAGGTTATATTTGCCAAATACTTAGACTCACGATGATCCATCCATCCATCCATCCATCCATCCATCCATCACGGGCGTCTTTATAATCTCATGATTTTTTTTTAAAAGTAAATATCATGGGAATAGAGAGGAGACACTAACGTTTGGCACAACTCTGTCAGGCCAGGATCAGTTTATTTCGATTTATTTAATCCAGACTTGGATTATTAACTTTAACACGGTGTCCTCTGTCCAACAGGAGTGGACGTCCTCTCTCAGCTGGGGCTTACGCTTCAAAGCAGCACAGACAATCACCACGAGAGGACGGCCTCGCCTTCGTCCACCTACACCACAGGCCCGTCGCTTCTGAAGACCCCAGTTTCTGGACACGGCGTGTTACTCGATTCAGACTCGTTTTATGAGACTCCAACCAGCGGTCTGTTCTCCTCCGATTTTGGCAACGAGTTTTCTGTTGTGATTAGCCTGAGCTCCTGGCGAGCAAACAATGCCTTTCTTTTTAGTATTAGAGATAGCAGGGACAGACTGTGTTTTGGGATTCAGCTGCTGCCACACAGAGTCGTGGTCTACACGTCGGACAAGGCCTCCGTCTACTTCTCCCACGACTGGCGGGATGGGCTCCGGCGTGCTTTTGCTGTTGGCGTCCATGCACGTTCGGTGTCCTTCCACTCGGACTGTGGAGCGGTGCAGCAACGGGAGCAGACCCTGGGGAGATCTCAGGCACTGGGGGCGTCTGGGGGTCTCTTCACTCTGGGGAGGATGAACTCAAAGGCAGCTTCGTTTAGTGGTCGGGTCTGCCAACTCGATATTTATCCTTCAGCCCAAGCTGCTGCGCACTACTGCAACTACCTTAAAAAACAGTGCCGGCTGGCCGACACTTACCGATCGCCGTTGACGCACCCTGGTTTGGATATTGAGGCTAATGACCCACCTTCTAGCCCTTTGACAGAGTCCCTTCTTGAAGTAGCAGCTACTCGTCGTACCCCCATCAAAGCTACAGCAGCTAATGAATTGTCCCCCGGTGGTGTGGTCCCACAGTATCCAACGATGAGCCCGTCGACAGAACCACACCTGCAGGAACAAAGCCACATTTCCACGGTGGAGCCTTTAGCCCACACCAGCACGGTCTCACTTCACCCCGACAACCCCACCTTTGCTACGCCCAGTGGGCAACCCATTTTGGATCCTACCCATAGTGTCACTATCTCCGCAACCAAAAATGTGTTGGAAAAAGGCAGTCGGGTCCCGGGGGACACAGGTCACTCTGAAAACACCACCGAAGAAGAAAACGGCTCTGATGCCTCCCCGGTCAGACAAAGCCGAGTGAAGGAAGGACTCAGGAACAACTCCATCAACAGCTCGAGAGACTCTGGTCTCCGGCCTCAGCAGACCCATCACATCTCGGAGGCTCACGTACGACCCAACAGCACCACGCTGTACAGGGAAAATCAGGTGGACACTTCGGAAGAGCGAGGTTCGGATGGCAGCTATGATGACCTAGACATGGGAGGATATGATTATGGATACGAGGAGACGGACTTCTTCTACGACTATGAGGATGGTCACCGTGGGCCCAAAGGAGAGCCCGGTCCTCCGGTAAGTCACCTCATCTATGAGGAGTTATTACTCGGGCCTGTTGAGCTGACATGAATTATTGCTTTATTAATAAAAATAGTAAGAAATCAAAAGACGTTTGTTGTTGCAGATCAACACGTGAAATTGAATTTTTTTCAGATATAGTCATCATAACAGAGATGTTTTACTGTGGTTAAATGATTCTCTGGCGATATGCTCAAGTGTTTCTTCATGTATATAAAAGCTTATCTAATCTTCAATATCAAAATACTAAAAATGGGAATTGTATTGATTTTAGGTTTCAGTTCCATTTCTGCTTATTGATAGTGAGTCAGTATCAACACTTCAGTATTTTTAAAAGTACTGCACTGTCCTTCTTAAAGTAAAACTGAATAGGAAATTTGTAAATTGGTAATATAGTCTGGGGATTCAAAACAAAAAAAGAAAAAAAACAAAGAAAAACACTGCTCTTCATCTAACTGTTGGGAAAGCTCAACCTCTGAACTACTCATATATGAAATAAAAACACGTTTTCTTTCAAGTCCAAGCTTTTTTTTTTATATCAGGACATACTGAAAAAGCATCTGGTCCTTACCAGGTCTTAAAGTTAGGTAAATATAAACCTCATATGAACAAGAAAATATTATAAATAGCACTCTGTCCTTTTTTTTTCCAAATTTAGTAGCAGGAACATGAACTAATCATTTCCTGTATAATACTTTCTTCCCTTAAATCACTAAGGAAAAATTTGGGACACTTTTCCTTAAAGCATTGTTAATTGAAAGCTTTTGCACAGCTCTCTCTTGCCATTGATTTCTTCTTTTTTTTTTTTAGTTATCCTGTCGTAGTTGCTTTTGTGCTTGAACAGTTGGCTTTACATTTGGCAGTCGTCATCCTTCTCCAGCATGCTTGAAGCTGTATGAGATATTTCTTCTTAAATTAGTCCTTTTTTTTGCTTGTCTGAGGCATTCAGACAAACCCCCACTTGGTAAACATTTATGTCTGCAGGACATCGTTCCAGATGTTTTTTGATTTGTTCCGATGCAACTTTTTGTCTGCCTAAATTATGCTTTTATAGAGGTGATCAAATTTGCTGATGATACCCTACTTACCCACCTAATTCATATTTAACCACTAAAGCTGCACTTACTTTTTCCACTCACTGCTTCTCCAGTTTGGCTAGAGTCAGAGATGTTGATATCTGATCTGATTTTTGGTGTATTAAAAGATAAAAAGTGTCAGCACTCTTTTCCCACTGTGCATATTCTAATTTTTGTTATTCTTATTATTATGAAGTCCCTACAGACTTGTAGAGAGACGTTTAATCTGAGGATGATTATACGATACAACAACATCATGAGTATGACATACTGTACTTCATATGTTTTGTGTTGTCTTGTGTGTTTTGTTTGTTTATTCTCCGAGACTTAAGACACGTGCATGTTTTCAATTCTGGGCCAGCTGAAGTCTAGTGCTTGAAACCGGGTCACTGACTCTTGTTTAAACTTGAGAACAAGCAGGATTACTTCCTCACTGGATGTACTTCATGCTTTTGCAGCCACGTAAACACCACGGTATACCAACATGCTAATTTTAGTATTTTCATTATCTCTCCTTTAGAGATTTACATATTAGAAAAATAACTTATAGGGTTGGGCATCAACCCAGATCCAGCTTAAAATTTATAATGAGTTTTGAACGTTCGTACTGGTGCTAATGTGAGGATATATGTGAGGATATAGAGAATTTCTGTATCTGTGTTACTTATCACAAAGCAATAACTGAAAAGATTTTCTTATTTCCAGAAAACTGGCTTCTTAAAGGGACTCTGTTGGTAAGATTCGACCTTTGTCTGGGTAGTGCAGATGGAGCATGTGAATATTATCATTTCACTGTGTGAGAGCTTTGGTTTGTTTGAGCCGTGTTGTTGCGGCCAAGGAGATGGCATGCTCACAGTTTCCATGTAGCTGCGTGTAGGAGTCTGGAGGAACAAACAGCTGTTTCTTCATTAATCTCTCCCTCAGCGCTCATGTGCTACTTTGGCATTTAACAGGTTTTCATCAGAATTGCTGAATACTGTACTTTATATGGATACTCCTGTTGGGCTCAGATGACAGTGGCATCTTAATATAATCCAGTGATGTCACTAAAATCTTTCATCCAATAATGAGCATTATTTTACTGTAAACACAAACCAAAATATGTTATTTTATTTTGTAATTACTTGAAGAGTATCTTAGCAGACACAAGGACATTAACTAAATACCTAAAGAATAACTAAATAACTAAACTGTGTGTATGTTTCCAAAGCAGAAATATGCAATATAATTGTTTACAGTTATGAGTTTGGCTAACATCTGTATGGGGACAACATCTGTCTAGAGGATGTAGCTCATATTCTCCGTCTGTGAACCTGATAAATTTGGATCTTTTTCCAATACTTAAATTCACGTGTCACTGCTGAGCTTTCAGCTGAAGATGCCTCCTGGTGTTCAAAGCAAGGAATTACACTTTGATACAAACAGTTTAGCTCAATTATGATTTCTACTAAAGATGCTAACACCAGGTCCTTGCTACCCTGGGAGCAGCAAACTCATAACAGCTCAGACTTGAAGGCTGTTGTTGGATTACAAAGGCTTCACACCTGAAAGATGTTTGTTTTTCATAATCCTGCTAGTTATTGGGTTATGCTATCACAGTGTATATGTTGTCTTTGAAATCCATCACATGATGCAAAGAAAGCTCCGAAAATCACCAGGAGGAATTTTGTAGCTTTTGGTGATTACTTCGGTTTCTAAAAGAAGAAATCGGGCGTCATCAAGCAACTGCCATCTAACTTGTTGAGGGTCAAGATTTGCTGCAGTTCCTTCACTGACCACTGGAGGCGGGTTGCAAAAGCGAGTAGATCTCCATTGACCTCCATGTTAAAATGTCCAACTTTAGAACAGAAATAAGTATTTTTATAGTTTCATTCAAAAAGCCATTTTGTTCTCAATCGTTTGATTTCACATGCATGCCAACTCTGACGGTGGTAATTTTTTTTGTATCACGCCAGGAGAGTTTATGTAGAGCATTGCATTTATTTCTTATATGATTGATTGACAATCGGCTCGGCCAATAGCTAGCTGCTATCTTTTCCTCATCCGTAATCGTCATGCTACCGCGCTTAGCAAAGCAAGCGCCCGTTTGCATAAAGCCAACGTCTGTTAAAAGCGGCGTTTATATTTGATTTCATCGTCGAGTCGACATGTTAAACGGTATATCCCGCTGTAAAAGTCTGACGGCAGCTTTGCAAGTATTTCAGCGGGGTTCGGCTAAAAGAGCTGGGAGCAACGCTAGCTTTGATTGACATACGGTGGGCGTGTTTGCGTCGGCTTCCGAGGCAACATGGGTGCTCCCCGCACGAAGAGAAACAGGCTTCGAAACCGGTGGGTCATGTGACCGGATGCTTCGTCCATTGTTTTATATCAGTGATCTCTGTAACTGGATTGGATAGATCATATTGGCTGGCGTTGAAGGCGACGTGCGCGTAGCGACGCCATTTTGAAGAGTGCTAGTTCACATGTAAACAAACAGCTGTCAATAGTGTAGGCCTCAAATAAGCCTGTATTTTACCTCGTTCGTGATAAATAGTCAACCTGATTCAACTTTGCATTACCGAAGCACTATGTGGTATAATATCTAAATATAACTAACATCAAAATTACTACTTACTTGTGAAAGGAGATGCCCTGCTCTCTGAAGTGTTCATTAGCATAGTTGTAGCAGCCAAAAGCAAAACACTGGATGCCTTTAGACCAATAATTCCTTTGGCTGTTGCTGCTAGCCGCCTTGCTTGCCGACGAAAGTAGCATTTTTTTAAAATGGCGGCGCTGTTGACACATCAAAAGTCACGTGAAGTCCAATCCAGTAATAGTGATCACTGGTATTATACAGTGTATGGGTGTCATATTATTAGATTTACTTGTGACAAGCACAGATTGTTATTATTTTTATTTCTTTTTTATAACAAGGCTCAATATTTTCCTCCCATTTTTTTCTGTATTAAGTGCCTGAAAAACAACAAGTACATATTACACAGAGCTTAAATGTGGCACATAGATTTGGGACAGAAACATTTCTGAAAATTATAATTACCTCTAGGTTATGCTGTAAGGAGATTTCCTATTTATGGGTGATGGATGGATGTGTATACGTTATGGGCAAATAATAATTAAAGGCTCTATTACTAGTATTTCGTTGATGCTCAATTGATCAATCTGACATTCGTTTCATGTCTACCAAAATTCAGTAAAATTTAATCCAAATTTACATTTGCTGGTGGGCTCTTGTCAATGTAGATGTACTTAGATCCCAGTCATTACGGTTATTTTTTTAGCTCATGATGATTTTACCGGTGGTTTTGTGTGATGGTTTGTAAAGTTCCTGTAAAGGTATTACATCTCAAAACCTGTGGTGGAGTGGGTTAATGTGATACATGCAGCTTATTGGACAGGTCACAAGTGTAACATGTTCAAAATGTTGCTTGGTGAGATTTTATTTAAAAAATTAGGGAAAAAAAGTCAAAAATGATCTGAAAAGTGCCCTGCAATGGACCAGCAACTTGTTTCCTTTTGTTCACTGGCAGGTGGGATAGGTTCCAGCCACCCATGAGACTCGGAGCCATTAACCGTTAAGAATTACTTAGGAATCACTCAACATAGTTTATCCATGACAACAGAACAATAATTGTATTTTGTGAGTTCTGTAATAATGTTCACCAGCAACTTTCATTACTTGGTTGAAGATTGAATGTACTGCCTTGAGACTGTTCAAGTCTTCTGTGGTTTTGAATCACAGTAGATTTTTTCCACGACATTGTTGAATAACTTTAATCACCAGCCCACACAAATCTATTCATGAACCACCCTCATACACCTGCACTGCAAATTTACCAAATCTCTATCAGTTAGTACTTAGAAACCGGGGTTACGTAAGGTGGAAATTTACTAAGAACTCAACTCTTCATTTTACAAATTAGTATTTATTTTTATAGACATGGGACATCTGAATGCAAAAAGCACCTTCAATAGAAACTCAGGTTCTAGTGCAACAAGGCCTGAACTTGGACAATCACTGCAGAGACGGCCAGGTTACCAGGACCACTCGCCCTGTGGACTTACTTCCTGTAGGGGCTACTGAAAAGAAGCTAGATGTTTTGGAGATCATCTGACTGATGACAGGAGCAGGCAAGTGGAGGCAGGGTGTTCCTCTTACATGGGTCTGTATCCAGGTAATCCCTCACAAGACCAAGTGCCACCTCCTGAGAAGCTGATTGGTGGACACCTACCCACTCTCAGGTCCCAACCTGAACCTGACCTCAAAGACCAGGACCATCTCCAGTGTTGCTGCTGTCTAGTTGATTTTGCTTGTCTAGTTGCTTCACCCTTCAGCTGCTGGGTATGCATAGGAGTCCTGCTATCCAAAACTGCCCAGCAAAAAAATGAGAAAAATCCCTGAAGCTGAAGCTGGAATGTGAGCTCCGCTACCCGAGCCTCATCCATCAGAAATGACAGCAGATGCAACACCCGGTCCGCAGGCTGCTGAGCTCGTGTCGGCCATCTTTTGGAGCAGTAATGCTGTCTGCATCTCGGCTTGTGCCTCAAGAAACTCCAAAAAAATTTTCTTTGCCACTGGTGAAGTTTCTCCTCAGGAGGGGGCAAAACACCTACCCGTTTGCTGTTGGACACCAGTTGAAGCAAATACTTTGTAATTGTGTTGTTTCATACTGGTTTTGTCTTACTGAGAGGGGGGATACACCTTGGACAGGTTCCCCGGTCCATCCTAGACCACAGAAGGAGAAAAAAAACTAATATAATTCAAATTTATTGTCTCTGTGCAAAATATTACAATAACAAAGACATTGTGTGTCAACATTTACAATGCATATTTTTGTACTGTATACTTCAGCATTTTTACATAAAATGTTTATGGTTTTGCCTTTTTTTCTTTCTTTTCAGTTTTTCTGGGCTAATTCTCTGATTATCTGTGGCAAAGAGTATATTAATCATACTGATTTACTGAAGTCGGCAGTTTCTGTCAAACCTTGACATTGAAAATTGATCCGTCTGCTTTTAGCTTTGTAATTGAGCTTTTTTACCTGCAAACTCTTCTTCCTTTGAACTTCAAACGTCTTACGTAAAGACAGCACATGCTCATCAGTGAAGAGGCCTTGACAGTGAACTACATGTTATTGCTTGCCATTAACAAACTCTCTCCTTTTCTTTTCCCCCTTCGCTCCCTCTATTTATCTGCCTTTACGACGTTTCCTTTCTCTTCCTGTTCGCCTGTCTCTGGTTCAGGGTCCTCCTGGTCCTCCTGGTTTACCTGGTCCTCCTGGAGACAGAGGCTCGAGGGTGAGTCACTTATGTATATGTTATATATATATTTCTTGCATGCGAATCGTCCTGCTCAGGTGATGAATCAGTCCAGTCAGACCACCTAGTTTTACAGAGACGTGTAATGGCACTCGGCTGGCTTTTTCCCGGCAACCTTAAGACCCTGGATTTTCTCATCAACAGCATGTAACACACTCACTTTGTAATGGCTGTCAGCAAATAACAGTCATGTGTTTTTCTTGTGCTTTTGTCTGCGATCGCATTCGATAGAGAGGCGCTGACAGACACCTGTGTGGTTAAAAAGATTAAGCTTAAACACAGGCTGTAAAGGCACATTAAGGTGAGATAATTTGGTTTTAGGATGCACGAAACTCTGCTTGTTATGGGGCATCGACGTTCAACTCAACCAGCAGCGGTATCAGTTGAACATGTTTCCACTCTGATCTCGAGACTAGTCATTAAGACACTGCTGAAAACTGTCATGATGCAACGCTGAAATCACGCCACGAGCCCCCGGAGGCACCTCGAAACAGAACGAGACACATTTTATGGAATAGTTGTAGTATGTGTAAGAGGTAAGGTGCAGAAATAAGTTTCATCCTGGTCTCTGCAGGATTCTTCTGGCTAATTTATCCAAAGGAATGTAAATATTTGTGGCTATTCAGAGGAAAGCAACATGCAGCACCATTAGTATTCATTTATTTATTTTTCAGCTCTCTTTCCCATCGTTACAGACAGTTGTGTCGCTGAAGTCACGCACAACTCTGTAACATGTTTTGTTTTAAATTTGGTTATCTTTTTCAGCGCTGTTACTATAATTGGAAGATTAACAGCTCAAATGTGGTTGTCACATCACTATTTTTACGTGTACATTACTGATGATAGTTGACAGATTATTGCAGATGGTGCTCGGGAAGGATCAATGTTATTGACGGGTAACTGAAACTTGACATACATTTAAACATGCCCTCTGGCTTGGAAAGCACTCGGCTGCTTACATAACCTAATATCAGTCACATACCGATGTCATGAAATGGAAAGAGAGCTTTAGATCATAATTTGTTGAGGAGCCGAGAACAGGAGCTGCATCTCTTCTCTGTCAGCTGACTTATTAGTTAAATCAAGAAAACGTATGAATCATGGTGCAAAACTGTGATTTTGTGAATAGGTTTTAATTTAGGCAAAAATGATGAATGACGGTAAAGCACAGGGAGATGGAAAGAGAGAGATCTACTTTTGTTGTCATGCTGTACAGATGGACAGGAATGCGGCATATTTATGGTGTGTGTGTGTGTGTGTGTGTGTGTGGAGGAAGTGCATATAACTACTGTCTTTTAAGCTCTTTTTTTTGTCTACATATATTTTAATGGTTAGTACCATGATTTGGTAAAACCTTTATCCAAGGGATATATATATATATATATGGATTTTAATCTTGCAGCAGATATTTTCATGTGTGTGTCCTTCATCAGTCCTCCTTGACAGTCTAATCTCACATATTTTATTAACATCTGAATTCCTAATTCTGTCAAGGAGGACTAAACCACAAAAGTACAAGACTGATAAAAAGACAAGACAGTGATGGGTGTGGTGTGTGTAGTGTGGTGATGACTGTAGTGCAGTGAAACTGCTCTTATTTTAAGTGCACAAATACTTAATGTCTTTGCATTGAAGGCATTTAGCATAGAAAATCATTTAAAATGAACAAAAAAGTCTCTATCGTAAGGTTTTGGAAATGCATGCATTGAAATATTCATTTCTGTCAGTGAACGAACAGGCTTTTAATGTTTTATTTGTTCTGTCTTTGTCCAGGGTCCTCCTGGTCCACGTGGAAACCCAGGACTAGCTGGACCACCTGGACCCAAGGTGAGATGTGTTTTCCAGTTGGGGAGGGATAATCTTACCAGGGTCCCTGAGAACCCTTCCTGAGTGTCTTTGGAGGACATAAGACCTGAGGATGTGCACTAAAAGCAAACCTATAGACAGATTCTTAAAATGAGAGAATATTCCAACTTTATGGAATTACACACTTATATCAGCAGACTGTGTTGCCTTTCTGGTATCATCCAGTTTCAGTTCTGTTTACCAAAAGTAGCCTGCGTTTTAAACCCAGATCCAAACCAGAAAGCTGGGGTTGTTACCCTTTTAAAGTTTGGGAATAGATTGAGGTCATTTCCACCCCGTAACCTTTAATTATTCCCTTTAAAACCATAAGACTTCTGAAGGAAATGTCACAGTTCATGGCCACTATTTCTATAAGCAAATTGGCCCTTAAATGTTAATGCGTAGATAAAAACAAATAGCCAAAGTTTGTTTAATGAGGCGACTCTTGGGCAAGATCTGCCAGGCAAGCGTCAGTGATGTATTTTCATTCACATAAACCCTTCAGCGTGGTCATGGCAGCCCAGTTATACTCTCTCAGTTTATTTGTCCATTTAAAAGAGAAAACAACAGCCATCTTTGCCCTGCTGCCACGACCATCCCACCTCCCACCTGCAGGCCCCTATCTGGATCAAAACAGGGGGGTTAAGTTGCATCGCTCCCAGTGTCTGATGAACTTGAATATTAGACTACAGACTGTAAGTATTTCTAGAATAATGAGACAGAAGTTTTTCTGTCCAGCTGGGGCAGTTTTCATCCACGAAGGCCCTACTTAAATATGGGGTACCTCAAGGCTCAATTCTAGGCCCGGTTTTATTTTCTTTGTACCTGCTTCCACTGGGGTCCA
>JAOWBL010000019.1:10374956-10389833 GCA_028564865.1 Zenarchopterus dispar | reverse complement strand
TTATTTTGATCAGTGAGACGGTGACACCTCTTTCCCGTCCTGGCAGAGCTTTTTATTATTTTTTTTCCTCGTGTTTGTGGAAAACTTTTTCCTCCTCAGGCGTCCGGAGTTCACCGAGCTGCTCTCCCTCATCGTTTGTGTTTGCACGGCCGACTCTCCCTCAGATCTGCAGTTATAAACTACCGTTATTTTAGGACATTTACTGCAGCAGATTTAGTCAAATTCACATTTCTGGTGGTTTCTTCGCTGTTTTCCATTTAGCTGTATTTAAAAGGGCGTGGGCCCGATTATTTGTGAAATTAATCACATGAAAATGTTTTTTGTTTTTCAGATCATTTAAACTTGGCACTTCTCTGTGCAGTAATGCTGTAATGTTTTTTGCTTTTATTTTATTTGTGAGTAACTAGCTCTGTAACTCTGCGACCCTGGCGCTCGCGGCGGGACGCTGCTTAGCTTCAAGCTTGAACTGAAACTGTCACACTATCTTAAATTGTTGCAGCGAAACCGAGCCTCGGTGATGTCAGCATCCCAAACTTGGCTCAAAAAGAAGCTTAACGTTTAAGCCGTACAAGCCTCCCTTCAAACACGTTCATAAAAATGTGGGAAAGGGTTAAATTAGCCGTGATGAGAAATGAGACGAGGAGACAGAGGTTCTTGTAGTGGGACCTGATGCTCAGAGTAACCATGGAGACGTCTGTCAGGCGTGTCCCGACTCCGGAGCTTCACGGTGAGTCAGCGTAGGAAGTGATGCCTTCTGGGAAATGAGCTTCATTAGATTTTAAAGGCGGTGCAGAAGAAGTCTACGGATCAATCCTTGGTGATGAGATGGATAAAAAAACACAGTAAAACACGTCCGTAAATGTTGAAGAAAGGCTTCGTAAAAGAAGATTCAAGCAAGTTGTTTCCAGCATCAAACGTTTCATCTTTACCCCCAACCGGATGCCCTGATAGCGGCTTCGCTTTATGTGCTGATTATAGTCCTGGGTATTTTCATGTCTCACTATAGTTTGAGTGCTTTTTTAAAATTTTAGATTAAAAATGCCTTTAGTCAGTCGGTCGGTCACATGACGCAGGTATTTTTCTGTTTGTAATCACAGGCGTCGTGTATAATTTCACTCAGTGGTTAAAACGATGGACGGTCTCCGCCACGACCTTTAAAAATGTTCAACATCAGCCGCTCTGGAGTTTATTCTGCGTTCAGTTTTTCAAAATAAGGTCAACCAGAAGACAGCCAATACTTGGGTTTTCAGCATCGCTGTGTAATTGTATCGTAATATTAACTTTACAGTATTTTTACAGTGCTTGGTCGTTACTGTTGGGTCTTGGCAGTGAAGGCCTTCAGTTTGGTTCATTCACTTATTCGCTACATAAAACAATATATAGATACCAGATGTGTGAATGATGGCTCCCCACTGAACTCGGTACACAGTTTTAACAGTCCCATCAACGCCGCGGGAGCCTTCGATAACCGTTGTTTGGAAACTAGTACGTTGTATTTTAGTCAACAAAAAATAAAAAACCTATTCTCGAACATTAGTTGTTACAAGTCGGACATAAAACTTAACAGCATGGAAACAGTATTTGCCTGGTTTGAAGCATTCCTCGTAGAGATCCTGCTGTTGATTGCTGCACAATTTAAAAATAAAAAAATAAATAAAGGTTTTCACACAGCTGGGTCCCACTCAGGACGTTTGGCTCCATCTTTCCTGTCTTTTTCCCATCCACAGGACGTGCGTGTCGTACACGGAGGTGGGAACCAAAGTAAACCCTAACCCCTAACCAGTTCCACCTCAGAACCAGTTCCAGATTTCACAAAGTCTCCTGAAAATCCACCAGACGTGAGCGAGCGAGAGCATGCGGTGATGGAGTGGCGGGCTCGCCCTCATGTGTAACTCCACTGTGGTCGTAGCTGGAGTGGAGATGGTTCCTCCTGGAACCTCTGAGAACCTCTAACTCCCGTCCCTGCTCATTTAGTGTACAGAAAGACGAGAAACTCTCCTGGAAAATCGGAATTAGAAACGGAGTTCTTTCAAATGTTTTTGTGAGTGGGTGTCGGACCGGACAGGTCCGTTAGAGCAGGGAGGAGGCCCAGGGGAGTCGGTGTCGTCTGGGTGGGTGGGTTACCGAGGCAGGGTCCACGCTCGGACGCTCGCCCGGTGTGGGACACCGGCTGCACACTGGACCCCCCTTTTACTGGATCACATTATGTTAGTTAGGACAGACAAAAACAATAAACAAACAAAAACATCCAAACACAGTATAGGCGGGGCTTGTGGGGTTTGCTGGGTGGTATTGTGAGTTTTGGGGGTACAGGGGTGGGGGTGGGCGCCTCCAATGGTCATGACTAGCTGATATTATTATTGTGATAAAGTAGGTGTGTTATTGTTGTTATTATTATTATTACTATCATTAATGCTGTGTTATATCCTCATATCTGAATTATTATTGATATCAAAAACAATGCAACTATCTGTTTATCTTTGTTTGTATCCTTCTCACCTCTTTCTCCATCAGTTACTTACCTGCTCCTCCTCCTGCTCAGTTTTGCTTCACCTCTCTCTCTTTTTTTGAGTATTGTGCATGTTTGGCTTTTTTTTTTTTTTTTGTTAAAAAAAAATAAACTTCATTCAGTGGGGGGGTTTTGACCGTTAAATAAATAAATAAACAAGTTTGCGAGGGGATTTGTCCAGTTATTGTGTACCGTCTCCAAACATGCACATCATGCGTTGTGTTTTGGCAGCCGGAGCCGGATTATTCCCGGGTGTAGCGGTCGGTGCACGATTCCCAAGAATCCAGTCGACGTCTTACTCCTCAATTTATGACCATGTCTAATACGCGACAGGTCCGCTTTAGAGAAAAAGAAATAAATAGAGACCGTACAGATGGCCGAAGAGCGGCTGGAGGAGATGCTCGGCGTGCATCTGCAGTGTCGCTGGGGTTCGTTGTCGTCCCGGGAGACGAACGCTGAGCAGGAACTTGATTAAGATCTCCATCAGTCCTTCAGTGGCGTCAATAAAAAACAAAAACCAAATCTGTCTCTGCACCAGATTAAAAGATTACGCTGTAATTCTGAATTCTGTTTCTTGTGACCTCCAACAGGTACCATGAGCTGGACGTTGAAAAGAGCCTGAGAGACAACCTGAGCTACAGAACCATCATTGAATACCCCGTCCTGCACGTCGTCCTCAGAGGCCACTGGACGGACTACCCGCTGAAGGGACCAGGTAACAGAACCCACAGACCCACTCGGTCCCGACCCGCTGCTGTCGTTTAGGCTTCGGGGACATTTCCGGGGTCGTATCGCCATGGCAACACACCACCCTAAAGGAAATGGGCAGTGACCTCGGGCAGGTTCCTCTCAGCTACGTGTCGGTCTCATCCAACGCCAAGTCATTCACGGGTGGGGGGGGCAGGAAGTGATAACAGGCCATCAGACACGGCAGCGGTGGCGGCGTCTCTGCTGAAGATAAAGACGACTCAGCAATAAACAGCTGGTTAGCTTTTTTTTTTTTTTCTGTTGAGACACTCAAATCTGAGCTTCTCTGGTGACGATTTTACTTTTCTTTTGTTTAGATTTAAGCTCCAAATGTTGTCAACTTTTTATTCCGGGCGAGATGGATGTCTCGCTGCTCCGTAAACAGTCAAAGTGTTGATGGGTCACAGCCCGCCCAGAAATAGCTGCGAGTCGACGGCGACCTGGCGTTTACGTGACCTCTGGAGAAGCTGCAGGATCAGGAAGGTTCCCACTTATATCCACCTGACGGGATCTCTCAGATGTAATCACTAGATACCAGGGATTTCTTTTTTAGTTCCTAAATTTCCTGCTTTTCTTCTGGAACTTTCACTTTAACAGATTTCTCGTATCTTCTGTTATTCCTGATGTTCGGAGCAGAGGAAAACTTTCTCCTCCCTCCGTGTCCTTTATAATCCAAGCTGCTCTGCTGGTAAAATACACTTAACAATTTATTTATTTACAAATTCTCCAAATGAAAAATCCTTCCACAACTTGAAAGCAGTCTTAGTTTTTCTCCCTCCCACAGAGCGAAAATGTGGTTAAACCGAGTAAAATATAAATAACTAAAAAAGACTGTCTTTAACATCTCGTAAACAAATACTTTTTTTTCACAAAAGAACATAGAAAACAAATCAAATCAAAGGAATATTGACCCTTTCTTATCTGATCCAGGGTCCCAGCTGCTCGACACTTTTGGCTCTTCTTTGTTGTGCTCTTCTTTTTTTTCCCATGATGCACCACATGTTTTCATCTGTTGGAGGGTTTGGACCGCGGGTGTGCCGGTTCAGCGCTCGGACTCTTCAACCGTGAAGGTTGAGTTTTCTAATCAGCTGGAACGTTTGGCGTTGGTTTGGTTGATAGATGCGAGGACTTTCCCATGTAGACGTCCTGATGTCCATCCCACAGACACCCGAACCGTCAGAGACGCCGACCTTTGAACTGAGCTCCACAACCACGTCGGATGGTTCTTCTCTTATTTACTCCAGAGGAAGCAGCATTTAAACATCCACGTTTACCCATTTTTAATGAGTTTTGCTCCAAAGAAAATGGCGGCGCTTCTGACTCATGCCCATATATGGTTTGTTCTGTGCGTGGTTCTGCTTTCACCGGGCTTTGTGGGTGATACGAGAAACGATGTTCAAAGAACCACGTCTCTTATTAATGTCTCACCACCTGAGAACCCAACGATGTCTGTCATCCTGTATGGACTTTTGGCCTTGTCCCATGTGTACAGAGATTCCTCCAGATCCTTCTAATCTTTCCATACCGTCTACTGTAGACGACGAGATGTTAAAGGTCTTTGTAGTTTTACGTTGAAGAAGTTAACAGTGAAACTGTTTCAGAAGTTGTCTTCGCTTGTGAGACAGTCCACCCACTACACACACTCATGACGCCGACTTGGTGCTAATGAACCCAGTTAGTGGGAAGGCTTTGGTCCAGATGTTCCTTTTACTTCCACACACTTTTGCTACACCTGCCTTATTTATTCAGACGTGTTTCTGCAATCAAATTTAAATTGCCGCAGTTTAAAAAAAATGATGCCCTGCAGTTAATAAAATATTGACTATGAGATTTACAAATTTAGTTTCTGTTCTGCTCAGGATCCTAACTTTTTTTTTGGATTTGGGCTTGTATAAGTTTGAGAACATTTTTCTTCACCATGCTCCTGCAGAGCTTGACCCCGGCTCTTCTCTGCATGCAGATGTTTGGACGTTGGCAGACGTGTAAGGTGGGTTTATACAAAAAATTGTGTCATATCGTTTCAGCCGAATCTGCGCCAAAGAATGTTTGGATGGACAAAGAAGAAGAGTGTTTGGGCCAGGTTCCACCATCAACACAAGGGCCACAGACGCCGGAGAGGGCCAACATCTGGACGAGAGCCCAGGAGACCACTCCCGAAGCCGAACCACCTCTGGAGAAAAGGGCGAAGAGAGGAGCGGGGCAGGAGGAGCAGGAGGAAGGAGAGATCACCGACAGCAGCGAGGACGAAAACGGCGGGGAAGATCTCCAGCGTGGCGATACCGGACGTCCTGCTGAGAACATGGAGGACGTTGCTGATGGGACCGTAAATGCAGCAGCGGCGGGGACGGTTCTGTAAGTGGGGACGCCCCTCAGAGGACGTCTGGGCTTCCAGAGGCGTTGCTGAGGTCAGCGCGAGGGTCTATTCGTACCCGCCGCCGTGGAGACGGAAACGAGTCAGCTGATGCTGCTGACGGGTGCCAGATAAAAAGTTCACGCACGGGTGGAAAACGCTGAAGTGAGCGAAAGATGGTGCTGACAGGAAGTCACAGAAACTAAAACAAGATATCTCAAACGCTTTATGACAGGAACGAAGAGTCGGTGAAATTGTGTTTTTATTTGCCTGCTTTCTCAAATAAAATCATTGTTTAGAAATGTTTCATGCTGCTTTCCCCAAAAGCTTATGTATGATGTTGAAAATAAGATGAAGATTGTGAAGGAAATAATCCCCCAAATAACAAGAAAAACTTGATAAAAAAGTGAAATAGTCAAGATCATTCAATAAGATCTAAAACAAAATAAACAAACCTTGCCGTTAAATTATTTCCAAGAGAGGTTTTTTTTTGTCTTTTATTAGCAAATAGCTTCAGTTTTTAACAACCCTAGAGAGTAAAGGGAACATTTAAGAGATTAAAAGCATCATTCCTTTCTGTTTAACACTCATTAGGTAACATGTGTCCCTGTTGGCTTTATCTGAAGTAGAAAACGAAACCGGTCCAAAACCGAGCCTGCATCCACGTTGGACATGAGTGGATCTCATGTGTGTCGGATCATTAGTCTTCTCTTTCCATCGGCCAGTAAAACGAATGTTGACATGCTCATTTTTCTCCCTGTGTGAATGTTCTTGCGTCTGTGGTGCATTTTCTGACTAAATGTTGCCTTTTTACTGTCGAGGTGCCAGTAATAACCGTCGGTGCGGCCCGTTTCTGCAGCTCGTGTTTATAGATGTTTTTAAAACCCCTGCTGACATCTTTTGGACCTTAACCTCGATGGACGGGCCTCTCTGATGTCTGGCCCACAATGACGTACTTTCCGTCCTTTTTTTTTTTTTTATACAGCCAGGCCCATGACTTAACATCTGACGGCGCATCCTTAACTTGATTTCTTGTTTTGAATGACGTTTAAATTTAGAGGAAAAAATAGATGAGATTTATGGAGTCTTGTGTGTTAATTTGACTTTAAATCTTGGGTCTGGTGCATGCGCGAGGCGACAGTGGGAAGCATCAATCCTTCAGGGGGCGGATGTTCATGTCCCTCAGCTGTTGGGAGGACAGGCGTGAGATTTGTGCAAAGAACCCAGAAGTAACAGCTGGAGGCTGTAAGACATCACTGGAACTGGCAAACGTCTCCGTTCATTAGTCTTTCTTACGTAAGTCATTTAGCCGGAGGGTGTCCGTGGCAGAACATCACAAAGGAAAAAGCTGCTCCTTAACGTTTCTTAAAGAGGCAGCTTGAAAATCTGCAACGCCACAGGGAACATGTTTTGTTTAGTTGTTTAGGAGGAGCACTCGGGAAGGTCTTGCCAACATCCCGCTGATGGAAGTTCGATAAAAGGACTTGAAGCAGATACATCGGGATAATAAACTTCAGCACTTTAGTCCATTAATCCCAGAATGGTTTCGAAAGAAGAATATCTGCTCGTTGGAGAGGTCCAGCCAGAGCTCAGACCTTTTACTGGATATGGTTGTGGAAGGATGTCAGGTTAATGAGCAAATGTCCGTCCTGATGGTTCTGGAGGTCGTTCAAGAGCTGCTGAAAGAGCTTTAAAAGCTGCAAAAGGAGATTCAACCAGTTAACTGATTTGTTTAAGTTTACTAATATTCTGGAAGGGTGTGATCAATACATAACACCATGAGTTTAATTGTCAGCTTGAGCACATTTTAGGGCAAATTAGAGCTCATATGATCTTAGGGATAATTCCCCCTGGTAGGGTCTCCCAAGCCAAAATGGTTCTAGGGGATGGACCAGATTAAGAACCATTCTTGACCCATTATGAATACAGCAGAACAAGGACAAGGGTCCCTCGCCTGGACAAGGGTTACCTGGGCCCCATCCTGGAGTCAGGATGTGGCCCAGGGGGAGGGGCCTGGCCGGGCTCAGCCTGATGGAGTAACATGGGTTCGCTCTCCTGTGAGACCAGCACTCCCAGGAGGCGAACCGGTCCCTCTACGAACAGAGCAGGAGTCTGGTTTGCATTGCCGGGGCTAGGTTGGAGTCGTTCCATGTGAAAGTTGGACTCTGTCAGGGCTGACCTTTGACACCGATTTTGTTCATAACCTTTATTGACAGAATTTATAGGCGTAGTTGGGATGGAGGGAATCTGGTTTGGTGGCTAAAGGATTCCATCGCTACTTTTTTGCAGATGATGTGATCCTTTTAGCTCTTTAAACCATGATCTTCAGCTTCCCTCAGAGCACAACCAAGTGTGAAGCGACAGGGATGAGAATCAGCACCTCCAAATCTGAGACCATGGTTCTCAGCCGGTACAGGGTGGAATCCCCTCTCCGGGTCAGGAGCGAGGGAAGACTGGAGCAGAAGATCGATCGATCGGTGCAGCGTCTTCAGTAGTTTGGACTCTTGACTGGTCTTCTGTTTACTGGTCGATCTATGTTCCTACCCCCACCTATGGTCATAAAACTGTGGGTCGTGACCAAAAGAATAAGATCATGGGTACAAGCGGCAGAAATGAGTTTCCTCCGTAGGGTGTCCGGGGACTCCCTCAGAGACAGGGTGAGAAACTCGGTCATCTGGGAGGGACTCGGAATAGGAGTCGCTGATCCTCCACATCCAAAGAAGCCAGTTGAGGTGACTTAGGGATCTGGTGAGAATGTCCCCTTGACTCCTCCCTGGGGAAGTTTTCAGGACATGTCCCACTGGGACGAGACCTTGGGGAAGACCCAGGAGACATTGAAGAGTCTATGTGTCTTAACTGGCCTGGGAACACCTTGGGATCCCCCCAGATGAGCTGGACCAGGTGGCTGGGGAAAGATAGGTCTGGGCCTTCCTGTTTAGGCTACTGGTGGACGAGCCGCTTACGCTTGTCTCCATTATAAGGAACGACCCTGTAAAACCATGATCTTCAGCTTTCCTTGGAGCAGTTCGCAACCAAGTGTGAAACGATGGGGATGAGGGACTCGGAATAGAGTCGCTGATCCTCCACATCCAGAGGAGCCAGATGAGGCAATTCAGGCATCTGGTTAGGACGTCCCCTGGACGCCTCCCACCAGAGGTGTTTCAGGTTTGTCCAACTGGGGGGAGGCCCCGTGTAAGACCCTGGACACACTGGAGATAATATATATCTCCAGGCTGGCCTGGGAACGCCTCGGTACTCCCCAGAGGACCTGGAGGAGGGCCTGACCATGGACCTGACCATGGATAAGGCAAAGATGGGATGGATGGATGGATGAGAAACATTAAATAGTTTATATTTCGTTGATAAAAAACAGAGTTTCCATTGTTTACAAACTGATATAACATCAAATAAGTAAAAACATGAAGTTGTAGTCTCTGATGCCGGAGCATCTGTTTCTTTTTTCATCACGGCGTGCGCTAAATTACCACATGTTTTATTTTCACAGCTCTTCTTAACTTCATGTCTCAATAAAGTTGCTCAATGAGACCACAAAAAGCTGTTGTTTTGTTTCTGTTTGCAGTTGAAAGTAAATTTGAGCCATTTTTAGTCTGTGGAGACGCTGGAAATAATGCCTCTAATTTAACGAAAATGAGCTTTGAAATTTCTGAAGTCGGTTTTGCACTTAATTTGTCTTGATTTGGGGGGTTCGGCTCAGTTGTGGTGCGTGCAGGGCCGGTTGTTATAAAACCAGGTTCAGGGACCCGACTCTGGTCTGGTGGCCTCATCCAGAGGCCCGATGGGGGGGGGGGGGGGGGGGGGGGGGGGGGGGGGACTGAAGTGCAGAGTCATGATTCCTGAACCTAACCCCCACCCCCACCTCCACCCGTTTATATACACACACACTGACTGGTTTCATAACCCAAACCGAACAAAGTGGATCCTCCACTCTGCATGGAAACACATGGAACATGATTTGGTTACAAAAAAATGAAACCGACAATTTTCACCTTTTATTTCTCTTTTCTGAATTGACATTTAAGTGTTCTATTTAACTTTTCCGTCTTCCAAAATACAGAAGGGGAACAAAAAAAAAAAAAAAAAAGCCTGTTTATGATAATTCCACCGTGATTATTACTTTTTTTTTTAAAAGCAGCACTCAGAAAAGTATTATAAAATCCAAAAATGGTCATTTACAACAAATTGTCTTTCAAAAATAAATGACCTTTTTTTTTTCCTGGAGCTCAGGGGCTCGTAAGACTGAGCCTTTGGGAATTTGGTGTTCATACTTCTGAAAGCACAGCCACTCATAAAAACATCTATTGTACTTCTCAGTTGGTTGAACTGATGCGTTTTGAGCAAATAGGTGCTACGACCTTGAGTGCCATGAAAGGCGCCTTATAAATAAAATTTATTATTATTATTATTATTATTACTCCCAAGACCCGGTAGTGCATGTTTGTCCTCTGAAGGACGAGAGTTTTCCACCTTTATTTCAAAAACAAAACAGTCCACAAGAATCAAACCTGCTTCCCCATTCGAAGGGACCTTCTCTGAAGGGATGTGTTGGGGTTCAACCAAGGAAAATGACGTGACGAGCTCCTCCACCCAAAGAAGATCTGTTCAGCCACGACCCCACGGTGCCATCAAAAAGTGTGGACCAGTCCATTTGCCAAAGATGGTCGATGCAACAGCAAAACATTTGTGTAACTCAGAAGAAAAACTGCTTCTTGGAAAAAAAAAGTGGCATGAAATGTACAAAATACCAAAACAAAGAGACGTTCAACTCAGATAAAGCTAAGTGACGGTTTTCAGTTGTTTGTTCAGATTTGATTTCAACAGAATTTTTAAAAAAAGGAAATGTAGGCAAGTAAAGCCGTCAAGTGTCACGGCTTTGGTTTTTGGTTAGTTCCTGTTTTATTTTGAAAGTCTGTGTCCCTGTGTTTAGTTATAGTTAGGCTTCTCTTGCTCCTGTCTTCCCTGATTGTTTGCACCTGTGTCTCTTTAGTCTTGTTTATATATCTTGTCTTGGTTTTCCCTTCCTCCCTGGATTTAGTTTTGGCTGTAAAAGTATTTTGAGTTTTGTTGGATCCTGTTTGTGTTGCTTTTTTTGCTTCATTAAGGGATTTTTGATTTTATACTCCTGCCATCCTCATCTCCTGCGTTTGGGTCCTGCCACGATCTCTTCTCCATCATAACGTAAAGAGCGTCACTCTTTGCTGTTTTTTTGTTTTGTTTTATAAAAGCATTAGTTTTTCTCCCACCAAAGTGGTAGTAAACATGACGGTTTAAAGGATTATTCAGTTTGTCCACTGCAAAGGACATTCCATAAAAAAAATAAATGCTTTTGGTTTGTTGTTTTCACCCAAGACAATCATTTAAAGCATAAAAAGACTTGAAGCACTTTTGTTTTTCTGGGTCTCGGGAGGACTCGTTTACGGTACCAAGAGTCCAGTGGCGTTGACTCAGTCCCATGAATTGTCCTTTGGCGTCGATTCGCTCCGTCCCTCCCTCCCGCCTGTCTGGCATCGGCGTGGAGTGGGAGCCTGTTTGATGTCAGCCTCTCGTTTATTGGCCTCCAGTTATTGTTCTGAGCTCATCTTCGTCCTGACGCTTTGCAAACCCGCTGAGTCGTCATCAGCTGTCACCCCCTCGCTGAGAGTCTGATTATTTTTGTGGTAAATGTAAATATGTTTAAGTGGGGATTTATTGACAGTACCGCTCATCAAACTGCTCACCCGTGAGCTACAAGGCCTGGTTCTTTTGGAGAACCCCACTCCCACAGACGATGTCCGCATTCGGCTGGAGAAATGTACTTTGCATAATAATTCAGTGTTCAGACTTGGTCGGCTCTCGTAAAGCAAAAAAAAAAAAAAAAAACGGTTTCCTGGACGAGGTTGCCGTGTCGCTACAAGGTACCTGCCAAGCGGCCACTTCCAGGACCGGGGCGTGGGAGGTGCCGTCCCAGTCATGTCCCAGACTCTGTGAGGAGATCCAGAGCAGGAGGGAGGTTCGAGTATTCCCGCTGCGCCCTTCGGCATATTTTGGCTCACCTTTACGCACAAACAGCAGGTCGGAAACCGTACTATGGGGGAAAAGTTGAGTTTTTCCCAGAGAACATCTTGTCCTGCAAGTCGTAAACGAGAGAGTACACGGGCCTTCGATCCGAAGGTTTTACCCATCAGAGCATGATGAAAATACATGCTTTTATCTACTGATCCACAGCATCATAAGCTGCTGATTATTCCTGCACAGCTTTGCTGTTCGTTGGACATACTTCCTTTCCACACTGGAAACTGGTCAATGAGCAGATGATGGAGACCGAGCCTGAGTGGGACTGTCGGAGCGGTGCACCTTTGGGTCCGGTGGTGATGCGAGCCTTTTAATGACCTCCGAGTCTGATCTGAATTCAGTCTGTGGAGCTCGCACATCGAGATAAGAGTCAGAGTGAAGAAGCTGTGTCTGAAGAAGCCAAGGATGGAGTTACGCAGTGAAAGTGGGCAGAAGGTGAGCGTCGTGAGGACATCTAGAGAAATCATCCTGGGGAACTACATCTGGACATCTGGACAGGATACGACATTTAAAAGTCATAATATGAACTGTCAGCATCCACACCCAAATTAACAACAAGAATCTTGTTTTGTTTTCCTAAATAAAAATCAGAAAAAGGTCAATTCATTTAAAAAAAAAAAAAAAACAAAGCCAGAAGATGCACATTGGTGCATCTTCTGTTGTCATAGCAACGTCTCTCTTGCTGCTTTTGCTGAGCACAGCTGAATCAGCTCCAGACTCACAAGATGCTCAAGAAAGCAGACTTCATTTTTAAGGGTTAAGGGTTCGTTTGGATGTGACAACTTCAAGCCCACAAACCTTCACAGAAGTGGAAACTAGAGTGTCATTACTCCGCACTGGGGAGCAAAAGTCCTTTCTTTTTTTACACTCGTGTAGTTTTCCTGAGGTCCGAGACTGCTCAAGGTTTCAAAGCACAATTCTAGTTCAAGTCCAAGAAAAAGATATTTAGATTGTTGTGGTGCAGATGAGAGGATTTTTCATTATAATATGTGGAAATGAATACAGAATTAAACTCAAAAACTCAACGGAAATCGTTTTTTGTGGAGCAACAGAAACAAGTCCGAGCCTAAAGAAAACATCATCATTGTTTGTTTCTGGCCTCCATCTGACATTTAAAGATGTGCTGGAAGGTCCGTCTGCAGGAGAGGTGGAGGTCAGGCTGGTCAGAAGTGGCTTAAAGCTGAAAAAACACAAACATTTGGAGATTTTGTTTCCATTAAAAAAAAAAACAAAAGCAAACTCATGTCTTATAATGAGTGTCAGGAGTAAACAACAACACGTGGTGAAGATGGGACTCCTCAGTCCTGTTCCCAAGTTCACTGTGAACATCTGGGGGCGGAGCAAGAAAAGATTTCTTGGTGACAGGTGGAGCAAGGAGTCCTGATGGGCTCAACAGATCCCCTGATATCATCATCATCAGGTCTGGATTACATAAGATCCCATAAATTACCGCGACAGTCCGAATCCAGAGATGAAGCTCTGCTTTTGTAGCTGCGAACTGTCCAGGAAAAATGTTGAGGAAAGTTTGTTTTAGAAGACGACCTCATCAAGATTGAATTTAGGGATTTTACTGATTATTGAACTTTATGTGCAATTAATTCATGAAATTATTCATAGTGTTGTCTTTAAAATCATCTTCTTGTGCAGCAAGTATCCGATTCTTGGAATTTCACTTTCAAACATTTTCTAACAAAGCTCAAAAATAAAATAAATCATGCTTTTTTTTTAAATCCTCAAACTCTAAAAAAAAAAAAAAAATTGGAATAGTGTGGAAAATATAAATAAAACAAAAAGCAAAGCTTTTAAAACATTAAAAAGGCATTTTTTAAAAACAGAACATAGAAAACATATCTCATTGGGACATGAACAAAAAAAAAAAAATCCTGGAGCAGTATGTGATACAGAACCACCTGAAGAACCATCTTCCAGCTAATCAGGTGGATTGGTAACAGGTGAGTGATGCTGACTGATTGATTGATTGATTGATGATTTTAAAAGCTTTTTAGAGAGAGAATCTGTCAGAAGTAAAAGTGGATTCTTCTGAAGAAATGTGAAGATGAGACAAAACTGTAAGTCAGTATCGAATGTCTGTGATCTTCAGGACCTGAGACATAATTCAGGTGAAGGATCTGTCGCACGAGAAGATGCCACATGTGAACACAATCCAGAAATCCCACCATCTTCTCTGGGACAAAGCTGACTTAAAATGAACTGAGACAAGGTTGAAAAGTGTCCTATGATGAGAAATCTGAAATTCAGAACTCATGAGCACTGTGTCCTCTGAGCTGAAGACGAGCGGGACCGTCCAGTTTGTCTTCTGTGCTCAGGTCCAGAAGCTCGCATCTCTGATGGTTTGGACTTATAAGCTTTTCATGGACCGAAAACATGAGGAACATCATGAAATGAGAGCTGTGACAAAGAAGACTGCTGAGCAGCTGGAATCCTGTTTCAGACCAGAATGGGACAAAACTCATCCCCCAGACCTCCAACATCTGGTCTCCCGAGTTCCCAGATGTTCCCAGAAGCCCACTAAACATCATCCTGTCCCAACGTAGTGGAGATGTGTTGGGCCTTCAAATTCTTTTATTTAATAAATAATAATAGTACATTTTTAGCAATAAAATATAGGTTCATGAGATTTGCTAATCATTTGGATTCTGTTTTTATTGATATTTTATACGTGTTCTAATTTTTTTGTGAATTGAAGTTATAATTTCTACAATAAGTTCATCACTTTGAGATGGAAGGAACTGAAACCAGCGAGCTTCATTTCTCAACCTCTCAAACATTTGAGAGGAAAACATTAAAAAAAAGAAAGATATTTTTCCAACAAATCTTTTAACACTTCTGAGGAGGTACATCTTGTGATTTTGTGATTTCGCTCCGTTGACCATGGCAACGCCACTGTTAGCTCAGCTGATGGTAAACGTCCCCACGGAGATCTTCCTGTCCATCAGCCTGAGACTCCCGGCACTAACTCTCCCATCATCATCCAGCCTGTTTCAGAAGATAATCACCGCCGTAGGCTGTGGCCCTCAGGGGACGGGCCCTTGACGGTCCTACGGCCTGGGAGGGACCACGCTGATTTTCCCTTAAGCCCACTCGTCATTATTTATTCTTATGTAATTCCAACTGGGGATCCACCGGGTGTGTCGGCGGGCTTGCATCAGTGTCGCTGTTGTGTGTGTGTGTGTGTGTGTGT
>JAOWBL010000019.1:10360243-10374856 GCA_028564865.1 Zenarchopterus dispar | reverse complement strand
TGGGAGGATGGGTGGCTGGAGCTGCAGTTTCCTCTTTTGTCCAGCAGATGGTACTTTATGACAGAAGAGGCCGTGTTGATGCTTCGTGGGCTCCATCCTTTCCCCCCACCCCTGGCCCCCGGGTCCCTCATAACAGCGAGTGCTGGTGTTGACCTCAGGTTCTGGACGAGGGGCCCGTAAAGCCGGTGACGTCAGAGCTCAGCAGCTTCCAGGATGTTGTAATGGCCGCCCTCAGTCCTGCTCGCTTTAATGCCCACGTCTTTGCCATATAAACACGTCCTGGGTTCAAGGGATGAGGTAGTCGCTGCGTGATTTAATTGAAGGGGCGCCTGTTTGAGGGAGCGTCACTTCCCCGCGTGTCTGTGGGAGCTGGTGGGTTTTTAGAGGTTTCTCCTGGGTTTGGTTCTTACGAATATAAAACCTACATTTGTGGGGCCTCCTGAGCAAGCTCAAGGATGGAGAGCTTATCTGTACATCATGAAGGAAAGCTGCAGATGATGGAGGTCACTGCTCACGCGACACACAGATGCCCACCCATAACTGAGTGGGCTGCATGTTGTCATCAGGATAACACAGCGGTGTCACAGCGTGGAACCTTCTGGAGGTTCTTCTGCAGGAAGCTGAGGATGAAGCAAAATCAGGGCTCCCTGAAAGTGTCTTGACTGGAAACCCCTGACTGCGCGAGCACGGCCACGCATCTTTGTAATCAGGGAAACCTCAGAAGCCTTTCATGTGAGCGATCTGTAAAACCTCCGTGGGTACATCCTGTGAGGCAGGCTCCGTGTCCTGCTCAACCCCTTATTAAACACAGTCGATTGAGACTTATCGCCGGGGGCGATGCAGGAAAGTTTGCGGGTGGGGGTGGGGGGGTCTTGTACTGTCAGATCGGCAGGTCTTTATAGGCGCAGGGAGGTAAAATAAACCCCTCTGTGGAAACGAGTGGGCACTTGGGCGTGTTTGTGTATATTTGGAAAACTTTCTCAGCTGAAGTGAACATGTTGCTCCGAAATATTTTCCAACATCTGCCGCCCATCAGGACGTCTGCTTTCTGAGCCACTGCTGCATTCCTGAGCCGCTCCCTCTACCTGGATCTAAAAGAAAAAAAAAAACAAACCCTCCCCGTCGCTGCCCCTGAGCTGTGCTCTCAGTGGGCCCAGCTCAGACTGTACTGGTGCTGTCAGTTCCTCGCGTGGACATCACGGCCAGGTGACATGGGTGGGTAAATCATTAACTTTATATTGCGCAGGTTGAGGGGTCATAAAATGAAGGCTGGTGTTAAAGAGTTGTGACAGAAACTAAAGCCAACCATGTCAAATCCTCGAGGCAGCATTTCATCAGATCCTAAACTGAAGAGCTGGAAGTCCTCTCCTGGTCCACGGAGATGTTCACAATCGTTGAGGAAGACCCCTGCAGGTTAAAAGCCAACACAGGCCAATTCAAGCATTTCTCTTTTCAAGCCAGCTGCTAATGAATTAGGTCAATTTGGTAGCACCCTGTGAAAAAAAAAAGGAGAAGGAATGCATTCATGCTATACAGCCTATTATATATAATTATAGTCATTGTCCTTGTTGCATGGTGTCTAATCCCGGCCCATTCAGAGCAGCACTTAAGATTCTTGGCATACTCCTGCACTCACTGCTACTTGTGGACTTAACCCCCCCCCCCATCCTCAGAATCAGTCAAGTGTATGTCTCAGCCGGATCTAATGAGACGACCGAGCTCATGGAGGATGGTGCTCCGGGAAAAAAAAAAAAAAAAAAAAAAAGATGGCGCTCCAAAGTACCAAAAGTCACACCGAGGTTGGGTTATATAAGAACATGCTGACCCTGTTCAGCGTCATGTCTGAGGATCTGTGGCAGAAATCATATAACAGGAAGAGTTTTATATATATATATATATATATATAAGCATCTTGAACAGATGGAGCTCAGGCGCTGTCATATTTCATAAATAAATCCGTTTTATTGTAGCATATAAAATTAAATCATTTTACAATTTATTCCAGTATGACACTTAATATCCAAATAAAGTAGCTACATTTTTTTGTCGATAAATAATATTAATAACAATAATAAAAACATTCATTCATCCTTTGACATGTTTCGCTTTGTCTTTTCCGTGAAGGGAGATCAATAGCTGCCACAAAACATGAACAGTAATGCCCACGTCGAGAAGGAATGAAACCGCACGCTTGTTAAACAAGTCCAGGGGTTACATTTCGTTGTCTTGTTCTTAACATATAAGGTGGTAATGCTAATTAAAGATGCGCGTGTGCATATCCACATATACACACACAAGTCTACAGTCTGGGTCATGTTGGAAACAGAGGATCGAAATATACACAGCGAATTGATATCAGCAACTAAATGTACAAATATTAATTACATCCTGCTCCATGACGAAGCTACTTGACATGCTCCATTAATATGAAGCGACTGGTATTAAGGATGCTGACGTAGTCACAGCAGACAGTGCACTTCATTAAGTCCTCATGATGTAAGCCCACAATTCCTTGGGAATCTAGTTACAACAAGAAGCTGGTGGTTGACTGGCGGCCTATTTACACCCCCGCCCGCAACACCGCCCGTCTCTCCCGTCAAGGGGTTTGGACGTCCATCACCAATCAGTCTCTGAACTTGTGGATGTCGTTGGAGAGGCGGTAGAAGGGGTAGGAGGCCTCGTTGGCGTGGGGGCAGTTGTAGGTGCACTTGCAGGACTCGATCATCATGAAGTTCTTGTTGAAGGTCTCGCCATCCTCGCATTGGAACTTGACCCGGATGGTTCTGGTCTCCAGGGGGCTGCAGCAGCGGCCATCCACGCAGGCGCCACAGTACCTGGGTCGGTACTTCTTTACGCTGGAGCAGCCGGCGTAGGTGAACTTCACTGGCTGACTGGACTTCTTGGTTCTCCTGCACTTCTTTCCTTTCTGCAGGGGGGAATGAACACGACAGACGGTTAACCGTGGTCCTGAACCCAGACTGTGATGTGTTCTCAGTGTCAACCATGCTCTGGCTAACATCTCGTCAAGGTTGACTCAAGCGTACCTTCAGACTGGAGTAAGGTGACTGGGTGCACGGGCGCACTTCACAAATTCGTGTCTCCTTGACCAGCTTGCACTCGTCGTTGTTGTTGGTGACTCTGGTGGAGATGCCGGTTCCACAGCTCTTGGAGCACTGGGACCAGGGCGTGGTTTGGACGATGCACTTTGGGATGTCAAACATGTGGACTTCAGGCTGGGGTCTGAAGGCTGTGATAAAAGAGACAACAGCAAAACCATTAATAACTCAGAACTTTGGCCATAATCCCACATGTTATCCAGAAAGAGCAAACAAGCTGGAGAAGGAACATTTTCTTACCAGAAAGGGACTTGAGTCCTCCCTTGACAATCGAAACCAGCTCATTCCTGGTGGTAAGGTCCCTTTCCAGCTCGTCGTTCAGGATGTGTTTGCCAAAGATCTTCTCCAGGATGTCCGTCTCCTTGCCATCATCACACACCCACTCCTCGCAGCACTGGCCGGCCACCTTGACCAGTCTGGGGTTGGCACAGCCCAGGTTGGGCAGGGACAGCTCTTGGGGGCACAGCGGGACGCATCCCACCGCCCCATCGATGCATGTGCACTGGTGTTTACAGTTGGGCTGGAAGCTCTCTCCGTTCTGGTAGATCCTGCTGTTGTACTCGCAGGGTCGGCCCTCCGATTTGGCTGCAGCAAGAAGAAGAAGAAAAAAAAACAGAAGGAAAGGAATGTTATTCTTTCCTGCTGGGCTCAAAGATGTCTGCTGAAGGCGTGACATGGCTGCCAGATAAGAATCAGCCAAACTGTTCAAGTCTTTAAACTGCCCCGAGGAGTCTCTTTTCCCTCCACATTGGACTTTGAGGTTTAGACTACCCCTACCCCCCCACACCCCCACCCCCCAGCTGCATTCCTCAGTGTTGAAATCACTCAGGTCCCGTTTCTCCTGAATAATATTCCCCTCATTAAAAGCCTCCTGAATAATTCAAAGGCGCGCACATCTGGAGCTGGGTTGTCTGTGACCTGACGTACCTCGGCAGATGCCACGGGTCGCGGCGGCCGCGGAACTGGCCCCGAAGTTGCACTCCAGCCCTTTGGTGTGGTCGCAGGGCTCGGTCAGGCTGCAGTCGTCGTTCAGCTGCCTGGCGCAGACCTTGCAGCAGCCGCAGCCGTCCAGGACGACGCTGACGCCCGGAGCGCACTTGGGCATCTCCGACTGACACTCGCACACGGAGGGGCAGGAGGAGGTGGAGGAGGAGGTGGAGGAGAGGACCTGCACGGCCGAGGAGAAAATCTTCAGTTAAACGGTTATAAAAGCAAGCCACAAAGACAAAATAAGACAAACATTTGCTAAATCGATTTTTTTAATATATAAAAAAAGAGAAAGTTAAAAGAAAAAAACTCACCAGGTTGAGGCTTCCAAGGAGGATAAAAACAAAAGTAAGCGCCAGCATCTTGGATAAGTTTCTTGAGTGCGTAGAAGAGAAATCCTCTTTCGAAAAGTCTATCTGTGGAGGAGAGCGTGGATATTCCCTGTCTGAGTTGTCTGTCTCTCGTGTCTGTGGGTAGTCTCTAGTGTTAGAGGCTCCTTTAGAGCAGAAGAGTCTCTTGGTGAAGCGGTTGAAGTCTGCTCAAGTCTGGCCACCTCCGGGCTTTTATACAGTCGTGGGAAGCTGACGTCGTCCCTGGGCTGCCTGCTGAACTGTTCCCAAACTATGCCAGGAATGTTTCTCGGCGCATTTTCCATCCGAGACCTAAAGCTCCACCCTGTCTAACCCCCTCTCTCTCAGATGGATTTTTCCCCCCTGGATCCCATCTGAATACACTTTTCCGTCTCACATTTTTCTCCCCTTGTTTATCCTCCCTTTCATTTTCTTCCTCCGCTCACTTCTCACATCTATCAACTCAGCTTCGGTGGACTTTTATCTCGAAGCAGCAGACCTAACAGCAGTCTGGTCATCTGGGGGCGTCTTTTCACAATTTTCTCTTTGTTGTCATATTTTAAAAAAGAAGAATGAATATTTACTGGCGGACTTGCCGGAAAACCTCAAAATAACACACGATGACTATATCTTACAAAAAGAAAAAAAATCCATCTTTAACAATCCACTCATTCCAGCTTTTGGTTTAATAGGCTATTATTATTATTATAGCTCCATTCCTGCTCTTGCAGATCAAAACAGTTTTTTTTAAACACACTTTTCTAACATGCTGCGGGCCACATTTAAAATAGACTACCAGACGGTGTTTTTCTCTTTGAGTCTTGAAGGTGTGGGCAGAAATATGTTTAACAGTGTCTATTTCTGGCTCTCCGGTGCCTTTATTCAGAGCGGATCTAAACGTTTCCAGATGCGCACCAGAGCGCAGACGTAACAATATCACCATATTTGGTATCGCAGTAGCCTACATTATTAACATATTTCTCTCCCTTTTGGCCGGTATTCTTGACAGCTTAAGGACTTGTTAAATATGTTCTCCACGCAGGGAAATTCCTTTGCTTTCATTCCTTGAGGCACTCTTGACTTTTCACGCAATCTGTCCACATTTCGCGGGGAAGAAAGTTGGTCCCGTTTGTAGGAAAAGCGCTCCAATTTTCCACCAGAGATGTTGTGGTGTTAGTGGCGCTGGTGGGGGGAGACAAATGCTTGTCTGCGTTTTACAACAGGGGTCTCAATAAGCCCTTTCCACCTAAGTCTTGAAATGATTCCGATTGATGCACACTTTCACCAGAGGCAATGCGCAAAGACGCACCATGAACAGCCGCCACTGCCACGAACGGCTGACAGAACCCACAGAGGATACTATGCATAAGGACAGAGTGTTTGTTTGTCAGGATCGGACATTTCACCACCTCTGTCTTCTCTGTAGCTTTCTATGTTGACATAGTAGTGAGTCAGCAGCACCGCAGAAGACGGCTGAAGAGCCTCTCCGGTGAGTCTGGATTTCTTTTATGTCTACTTTCAAAAACAAACTCTGATCTCGGACTGAATCAGCTTCTTCGTGGGAAGCCCTGAATCACCACCACACATTCTGGTTTTACTCTTATTAAAAGTGAACTTTCGGGGTGATTCTGCCCCAGACTTAATTCTCTTTATCCCTTCCTCAAGCGCGCAGGCTGTCTGGGATTAGGTTGTGATTTTTGTGGTCATATTTTCACACCTCCACTTGAAAACACCTGTGACGTGTTTTCCCTGGTTGATGATGTGTGTTTTTCTTATTTTGACAATGACCGCAGTCCATAATCGGGAATCACTCCATCTTCCACGGCATATTCGTGTGATTGGGTCGCAGCGCCCCTCGCTCCTGTCTGTGAGAGTGTGGGTTGGGGGTGTGTCTTTGGCACCACGCGTGTGTTGCTGCTCTGGTGTGTATTGTAAAGCTGGATTGTAAATATGTGCGTAAACTTGCCTAGGTAACATGTTAAATGTAGGATTTGAAAGAAAAAGTGAGTTTATTTTACACATGGTGATGAAATGCCAGCACAGCTTTCACTGTGGAAATGATTGTGACATTTTACGACTCCGGAGGGCGCTTTACCACTAAAATATGGAGACTGTATGAATAAGTACAAATTATAAGGGATACTATTAAAATTAATTTAAAAAATTCACGGGTTTCTAAGTTGAAATGTTTTAAAATGGATAATATTTAATGAATTCCAGAGGAGAATTGTACCCTGTGGTTCCAGCATAGATGTTAAAAAGCATGAAGATTAGATTTAAAAAAAAAAAAGAAAAAAAGGATGTTGGAAAAGTGGAAGGAGAGTTGTGTTTGAAAGTTTGAAATCTCTTAGATATATAACAATGGGTTGTGGGTGGGTGTTGTGCTTGTTGCCTGGCAACAACCGGTGTGATGACGTCACAGGCAGAAACAGACAAGACAGATGAACTCTCCCAGCAGAAACGTAGCAGCGTAATATCCGGGGTGAGCAGACGCTCCCTCACAGTACCATTTCAAGAATTACACCATCTGTTGTCAGCCATCCCTCCTCCGTTTACCTCTGCTGTCCTCTTTGTAGTCGACTTTCTGTGTCAGTGAGTTCACATTCTCAAAGATGATTCAGAGAAGAAAGTATTTGAAGTATTATCTCCTTTGTTCTCTGTTTTTTACGCCTACTGAAACTCCTCAACATTTCCTTTTTCAGTCTGTCTGGACATCAATATTTCTTAGGCTTAAATAAAAAAAAAAACAACTCAATTAGCTGCTCCCACGTTTAAAACAACTCTTCCTTTATTCTGATTACTTCAAATGACAGCTGTTAAAAAGTAACCAAAAGTACCAGCAGATGTTATTTAATTAGCACATCATCCCAACCAGCTTAGAAAATGTTGCAAAGATAGAAAAGACACACAGAGACGCCATCGGTTACATCTTGGAGACCATAGGATCCAGTATTTTGGGAACTAGGACTCATTGTATCATAACTTGTGTAATATAATATCCCTTCAGTGTAAAAGCCTGTTCATATCCCAGTCCACTGTTACTTCAGCTTTGTAACTGTGTTTTTGTCCACGTTTGTCAACTCCCGTGTCAAAGTGACAGGAAGCAGTGTCCTTACTTTACGTCAGTGGAGAAAAACACTCGGTAGTCTAATATTCATCCCATTATTCAATAGGAAACAATCTGAAAAAGCAGGATGTGCACCTCTTGTGATTCCTGTGGTGCAAGGGCAGTAAACAAAACACATTTATACACTTCTTCTACAGTATTTTTTTTTTTTTTACTGAGGCTATCGGTTTGGCATCACAGCTTCCAGCCATTTTTTTTCACAGGTTTAGTGATGGTGTATCATCTTGTGGCTGGCTCCACTGGAAAGCCATTGCCAGATCTTGCCAGGAGCGGCAGCCCTCAGCTTCCACCTTCACATCTAAGCAACGGACTGACCAGAACAGGACAGCATGATACGTTTAGACGTCATGTACATTCGAGATTAAATGTCACCGTGTTCGAGAAACACTTCCTTCCTCCGTTAGCTCAGGAGGCAGCAGGAAGTCAGATGAGCTGTGGGTTAATCTTGTGTGATCAGCTGCCAAAGTGAAACTAAGAATCAAAACACTGTCATTTTGTGGCAAAATATTTACAGTCAAGTGATGAAGGATGTACTCCCCTTCCAGTCTGAAGGTTTCACATCGGTGTCCACCAAGTCCGGAAGTGGACTTTGTAGCAAGTTCAGTGCAAGGTCAGATTGTGCCCTCAAAAGTATGATGAAGAGTCTCTTTTCTCTAAAACAAATAAAGCATGTTTGTTAAAAAGCAGATATGGACTGGGTTCGTAGACACCTGCCAGTTACCGAGTTGACCGTTAACTCCTCTGAATACGGTACCAGAGTCAAATATGAGTCCATCCTAACAGCTGAAGCTCGGCTGGAAATGGATCATAAAAAAAGGACAAAAATCCCAACCACAGAAACAAATCAGAACAGATAAAGATGAAAAGAACGACACCTCCAGTCAAAGTCCAGAGCTCAACCTGATCGAAACGCTGTCGTGGGACCTTAAAGGTGCTTTTTCATGAGTGGGGATTCTGGGTAGTTTTTCTGGGGATGAATCATTGACACATGTCTCCATTAACAAGTAACGAGTGGCCTTCAGGAACATTTAAGGGGGGGGGGAGTTCTTATACAGCGAGAGGTCGTCAGATCAGCCTAGAAGAACTACCTGGTAGGGTGAGGGTCTCTGCTGATCAGGTATTCAGAATCCCTCAGACATTCATTAATCACCTGAACACAACTCATATGAACCATTTGGACCAGAAAAATGTTGCTCAACGAACAATTTGTTGAAGTTGAAGATTTCATGGACCAACGAGGTGAAGAGGTCACCATCTCAGACGCTACATCAGGGGTGGGCAGTCCTGGTCCTCAAGTCCTGCATGTTTTAAATGTCTCCATCATACAAATGACTGTGTCATCAACAGAGTTGTTCAGATCTTGATGACAAGCTGATAATGATCATTGATTAGACTCAGGTGTGTTGGAGCAGGGAAACATCTAAAACATGCAGGAGAGTAGATCTTGAGGACCTGGGCTGACCACCACTGCGCTACACCGAGATCTATGTTAAAAAAAAAGCAAACACAAATTTAACATCTGTGCTTCTTCCATGTTTATTGATTCTTTCTTCTTCTCTTTCTTTTTTTTGCTGTATTCTTCCTTGTTCCTTCTTTTTATGGTGTTTGCAAACTTTTTTTTTTAAAAAAGGCTCATTACTGCCACCACATGGCAATCAGTAGTATTTGTTTCAGTTAACGATTTTTGTGCGATGCTACTATGTGTAATCGATGTAATCGAATGTAAGTCTGCAAACCTCAACAAACCCAAAGCAACATTAATAAAAAGATAAACGGAATAATTACTTCAAGTTATTGCTCCCTAAGATGATCCTGCAAGCTACTGAACCATGGACTGGACTTTGTGGGTTTTTTTCTTCTTTTTTAATGCACTGACTCTGCATTTTTGCTTTAGTTTAGTAAAAGAAACAATAACAGAGGACATGAAGAACAGAAGGAAAGGGTGGAAGTTTTTTTTTTTCCAAGTCTGAAGGTAAATCTGAAAGAGCCGAAGAAGGATAAACACCTCACAGTGGATTAAACTAGATCTGCTCACGAAACGGCTGCCAGCTGGCTTTGTTCCTTCTCTAAAGAGGATAAATTTGTAGTCCACACAAAAATGAATTGTTTCATCAATAAATGAAACAACAAACTGAGCTGACTCAGCTGGAAAGCCCACTTTCATAATGTTACTGAACCATACAGTTAATTCCTCGTGTTTATAGTAATTTGGGGGAGTTTAAGCTTAAAGATAACAAAAGATACTCCTTGCTGCTTTTACTCTCTTATGTTCAGATTTTTTGTTTCACACTATCGTGTTTGTATTTTTTTTATTTTTTATTTTTTTAAAGTGAAATGTGACTGACAGTTACTGTAATGTCACAAATATAACTTGGAGTAAATAATAACAACACGACTCCCTGCGAAATAAAAACACAATATTCTTCTTTAGTTATTAGTGATGGCTTTAGTTTAGGGTAAAATATCTTCTGAAGATCTTAATAGCTTTCCACTTGTCTATTTCTAGTAGATTCAAACTCAGAATTAAAAAAATACCTTAAAATATGACCTTAAAACCTAAACAGTGAAGTAGGAACACATCAGGAAAGGATTCAGTTATGCTAACTGTGCTGGCAATCAAAGAACATTGTTTTCGTGTTAGAAAATAAATAAAACCTTCCCATTTGTAACAACGCAACCTTGACAGGACGACAGAAATGAATACCTTGGGATGGATCCGTGTTGATACCAAACAACAAATCCCAAGAAGAGTCCTGAATGCGTTTGTCTGAAGGTCACATGTTTATGATTTCCCTACCTGACTCATCACTGTCATGCTAAAACTGTAAGCAATTAAAAGAGAGGGAAAAAAAATCAACAAAGAAAAAGAAAGGTCTCATAAATTTACCCGAGACACCACGTGGTTTATTGTACTGACTCATCCCTGGCGTCTTCACTGGAAATTGTCTGGAAAAGGGCAGGAGGAGTTCAACAATTGCTTGACAGTTTCTTATCACGCGTAAGCTCCGCCCACTTCTCCTGATATGAGACACTTTAGTTGTAAATATGACCTTTTATCAGTCATCTAACTACTCTAAGATGTTGTCTTCGCTCAGCTGTAGGTTTAATACTTTCAGATAGTTAAATGAAAACATTAAATGAGGATTTTTTTGCTTCAAGAATATTTTATTTCACCCTCCTGAGCAGCTCTTAATAATGACCACTTATTTTTGGGAGTTAACTGCCTGGCTGGTGATGGTTAAAGTCTCTGTGTGCACCTGTGCAATCAGACGTCAAGAATCTGACGAAGAGTCCGAGACCCTGCAGACGAATAAAGACGGGCTGTCTGCAGCCAGGTGTGCGCCCGGAAAATGAGGGCTTCCCTTCATCCGAAAAGTAAACCCACATTCCTCGGCCTGGAGAGAAAAGAGACGGGCTTTTCTTGATGAGGGGCAAAACAGAAAAAGAGGTGTGGAAGAGGGTAGGTGGGTGGGGGGGCAGGTGTTGGGCGGAGGGTGGTGCTGGTGGTGTTTGGTGATCCTGGCTGCAGCGGGGGAAGAGGAATGCGGGGCGCCTGGAATGCGTGGAGCGGCGGCGGCGGAGGATAATTGAGTGAATCTGGAAGGAGAAAAGACAAAAGCGAGGTCCCGCGGTGGAAGAATGTGCTTTTGGGATGTCTGACGAAACATTCCATCCATTCTGACAGCTTTACCGGGCCCAGAACCTTCCTCAGATGGCACCGTGGGGAATAGGAGCCCCCACGTACCCGCCATTCCTCCCATACTTGCCTCGCTCTTCACAAAAACAGAACCCCCCCCCCCCACCCACCCACCCCCCGTTTGATATTCTTTGCTCTTGAAGTTTGTGTACATTATTGAAGTCTGCAGGGAGCGGAGGCTCGAAGGATGGAGATACGGTGTCTTTGCCTTTTTTAAATTTGGTAAATGTGTCTCGTTTTAACATTACATGAAGAATGTGAATCATTGCTTTGGACATAAAAGCCTTCCACTCGGAGAACTTTCTGTACTTGGAAGTGGAACAACACTTTGAGCCCTTTTCAAAGACCTGAAATACACATTTATTTCACTGACTTCAACTGACACTTTTCTGCAAACGCGTATTCCAGCCTCACCTGAAACTGCTTCGATTTACATTTCATAAAGCAGAAATTTATGTCTCTTGTCACCTCACGACTTCCTCCTGAGCTGCCCTCGCGGACACCGAAACCTGTAGACACATTTTCCCTACAACGTGTCTCAAATACAGATGGCCAGGTTAGGTCCAGCAGAGACCCAACAGGACAAATGAGACAAAACAGCAGCTCTTTTTTTCATCAATGCAAAAAAAAAAAAAAAAATGAAGCATTGAAAGACAGAAGACTGCAGCTGCTGTGAAACATGGAGGAGGACTCGATCAGGTTCTGGAGCTGCTTCGCTACGACTGGTACAGGGCGTCTTGAATCTGTTCAGGTACGAGGACATCCTGGGACTATCAAGACCTTCTGGAGAAAAAGCTGCGCCCCGGTGTCAGGAAGCTTGGTCTCAGTCAGGTCGTGGACCCTTCAAGAGGACAACGACCTAAAACACACAAGTCAAAACATCCATCCATCCATCCGTCTTCTTCTGCTTATCGGGTCGGGTCGCGGGGGCAATAGCCTAAGCAGAGAGACCCAGACTTCCTTCTCTCCAGCCACTTCATCCAGATCATCTGGGGGGATCCCGAGGTGTTCCCAGACCAGCTGAGAGACATAGTCCCTCCAACGTGTCCTGGATCTTCCCCGGGGTCTCCTCCCAGTGGGACATGCCCAGAAAAGCTCACCAGGGAGGCGTCCAGGAGCATCCACCTCATCTGGTTCCTCTTGATGTGGAGGACCAGTGATTCTACTCTGATCTCCTCCTGGATGACCGAGCTTCTCACCCTATCTCTGAGGGAGTCCCCGGACACCCTGATCTTGTTCTTTCAGTCACTACCCACAGCTGGTGACCACAGGTGAGGGCAGGAACGTAGACCAACTGGTAAATCAAGAGCTTCAGCTCCTTCTTCACCATGACGGACCGATACTGAGTCGACATCCCTGCGGATGCTACACTGATCCACCTATCAATCCACCCCTCCATCCTTCCATCACTCATGAACAAGACCCTGAGATACTCGAACTCCTCCACTTGGGGCAGCACCTGATCCCCGACCCGGAGATGGACCTCCACCCTTTTCCGACTGAGGACCATGGTCTCAGATTTAGAGGTTCTGATTCTCATCCCAACCAACTCCAGTGAGAGCTGAAGGTCCTGGCCTGACAAAAGCCAACAGAACCACATCATCTGCAAATAGCAGAGACCCAAGTCTTCTCCAAGTCCACTGAACACATGTAGAGTGGTTGGTGAAACTCCCAAACTCAGAACACCCAAGACTGTGAAGAGATCGGACTGTTCTGAAGTTCTAAATTAAATGAAATTTAAATTAAATTAAAGTGTCGTCCCACGAGTCCTGATTTAAATCCTAACTGGAAAGACAAACTCGTCCAACCTGAGACAGCTGGAGCAGTCTGCTCCCCAGGACCAAAACACCTGGCTGCAGGTGCTGAAGTGGGTTGTGGAACAAAATATTTAAGTTGAAGGTTTCATCATTTTTTAATTTTTTTTTGATTTTCATCAATCACTTTTATGGATGACAGATTTATAGATGATTATTTTGTATCCGATGGTTTTATTGATTGAGAGATTTTTTTTTTTTTTTTGGTGGGAGGCTTTTCTGCCACTACAGCAGACCGGGTCTCAGGTTGGACCGACTGAGCCACCTTTTCCGTGGGTTTCTGTCACTTGTTGGGCTGACGGACTCGTCGGCTGCGCGTGATGGTGGGTGCGCGTCACCGCAGCGGTGTCGCTCGCCTGGAGACTGGAGCGGGGCTGACTGACGCTGGTGCAGCGGGCTACTGTAAATAAAGAACACAGTCCACGCAAACTGACAGGGGGACAAAACAAAGACAGGCGCCGCCGGCCCCACGGAGTAGCGCTGCTTCTTATTCATTCGCCGAATTGCCTCTTAGGGTGTTTTTTTATTTCCCTTTTTTTTTTTCCAGATTTGAGCGTGCCAAGTAGAAAAAAAAAACATGGCTGGTTTGATGGCAGGTTTCGGTCACTACACCCACGCCGTCGTCCGGGGAATCCCCGCGTCCCTGGCCAAAGAAGCGCTCAGGACCAGCCAGGCGGAGGTGGACGTGGACAAGGCGCGCAGGGAGCACGATGCGTACGTGGAGGTCCTCAGGACGAGGCTCGGGCTGGAGGTGGTGGAGCTGCCCGCGGACGAGTCGCTCCCGGACTGCGTGTTCGTGGAGGACGCGGCCGTGGTGTGCGGTGACACGGCGCTCGTCACCAGACCCGGGGCAGAGAGCAGGAGGAGAGAGGTAGGGAAGTGTCTGCGTGATCCAAAACACAAGAAAAAAAAAAAAGTTTCACGTGAAAGTGGAAGGGAAGGCGTCCTCCCCACGCGTGCGTGCTCGCTGGGCTCTCTTGGCGTGTAATTTAATAAAGTGCAGGAGGGATGGGCAGGTATGATGGAGCTGCTCTCTAAACATGAAATTCACTCATGACAGTTGATCGGATATTAGATCCCAGATTATCTATTTTAAACACGAACACGAGAACCTCGTGACAGTTGATTATTTACTGCAGCTGCCACGCGAAATCTGGAGTTTAAAAAGTAAAACTTGGGCTTTTCCTGTATTTTTCATGCACGTGCACACTATTTTTGACAGCTTTGTGTCTGTGATCGCTGTGATAACTCAAGCTGAACATCAGCCATCACAAAAGGATCGTGGGCTCCGAGGCAACGCCCATTTCACGGATGAATCCGTCACAGTGTGCAGCATCAAAAGGTGGATTCATTTAATGTTTTTTTTTTTTTTAATACCGATGGAGATATTTAAGGGTTTCATTCATTATTTACTCTCATGTTTTATGCCAGAGTGCATCATGCAGTTTCAGCATCAGGACGTGTTGCTTCATAAGTCAAACAAACAAACAAACAAACAAACAAACAAACAAACAAACAAACA
>JAOWBL010000019.1:10341705-10359847 GCA_028564865.1 Zenarchopterus dispar | reverse complement strand
GTGGTTTGCTGGCCTTCATCAGTCCTCATTGATGGTCCAATCTCACATATTTTATTGATATCTGAATTCCTAATTCGGCCTAGGAGGACTAAAACCCCGGTGTGAAAAGACTGACAAAAAGACTAGACAGTGATGGGTGTGGTGTGTGTAGTGTGGTGATCATTGTGGTGTTTGTGTGATGTGTCTTTGTGATGAGATGTATTCAGGTAAAAGACAAATAGACATAAAAAGAAAAGGGACAAACAGAAAATAGTGTGTGTGTGTGTCCTCCAGGTTTTAGATGTTTCCCTGCTTCAACACACCCGACACCAGTTACTGGACCATCAGTAGGTTGTCATGAAAGTCATGTTTGTTAATGACGCAGTCGTTTCTTTGTTAAAGCTGGGAAACATCAAACATGGAGGACAGCGGCCCTCGAGGACTGGAACCGCTCACCCCTCCTCTCAACACTTTCTACAAACATCATTGTAAATTTTCACGCATTTTCAGAGTCACCAGGGATGAACTTACGCAGCAGAGCTGAAATGATATCCATCTCGTAGTGTGTGTTATTTATCTACACCTCGTATCGAATCTCCCCTTCATGTCTCTAAGGAATGTTATGCTATAGGCTTCCTTTCATCACAACATGATTAAAACCTCCAACATGACTTCGCCGTCTCTTTTAGAAATCACTTCACAAATCCTCGACGTGTAGTGAAGAAAGTAAAACATAGACATTTTATGGTTTTGGTGCCACTAAACTGTTTTACAGCTGGTTTTGACGTTTCGTGTAAGTGGGAAATATAACGTTCAAGAATTTCTATCTAATTTAGTTTATGTACTTTTTATTTATTGTACAGAAATGCCAACAGATGTGGCTCTCATTTACTGCTTTCAATTAGTAACAAAAGAAGAAGAAGACAGCTATAATTCTCTTTTTATTGCAGTGATTCATCAGAACTTTACAGCGTTTGTGATGCAGCAGATTTAATTTTCTTTATTTCACCGCTGTGTTTCTGATGAGCTACTACACACTGTGTTTAATCATTTTTGTGTGTTGCTTTAAGAGTCAAGGTTCTTATCGCCGCTCTGAAACATGTTGTCATTGGCTTTAAATAGCGCTACTCCCGTCATGCGTGTTTAGCCGAGGTCATCATCCGTCTTTGACCTCTGAACTCCGGGCAGACCTGAGTGCTGATGTCATTCCCCGTTTTCAGCGACCGCCATTGCTCGGCTTCACTGATTGTTTCTGCAGCCCGTCTGAGAGGAAGATGACATCAGTCCCGTATCTGCTAGAAGACACTTCCTCTGCACGCAGACCAGACCAAATATCCCCATCCTCTTCTTCTAGGCCTACACATGATGAGACGTCTGGGAGAAAAGCTCAGCTTGTCCCCTTTTTTTTTTCTTTTTTTTTTTGTAGAGACAACTCATACTGAAACTCATACACAATGTGTTTTTGATTTATTCACGTCTGCCAAAAAGTTTGATTTTTTTTTTCTTCTCTCGTTTGTGGCTGCAGCCGTTCTTCAGAAGAATTTCTTAAATCAGTTTATTTGATCTTTGTCGAAGTATTCGTAAAGCAAACACGAGTGCAGTCGGAGATACAAACATTGCATCTTAAAACATTTTTTTTATTCTGCGTTCTTGTCATTCCTGTGTTTCCTTTGTGTGCTACTTTTCTGCTCTCCTGTGCTCAAATAGCGTTAGATTACAGAAATAATAAATCATCAGGACTGAGCTGAGTGTTATGGCTGACATTTGGAAATATGGTGGTTTCTTTAAGATTAAGTCATGCATTTCAGGGTTTCTAGCTCGTTCACGCTCTGATGTCTGTGTGTGGTGAGGACCATCTCTGTGTCACAGATCAATAAGCTAGTGTACTAGTCGTTATTCGCTATTTGTAATTTTTTTTTTTTTTATCATGTGGATTGCTCGGTCGTCTTAGGTATCAAATATGATACATCTGTCATTTTAGGGTTAATTAAACAAAAACAGCATCACGCTCAATGTTATGAAACCATCAAAGGCTGAAAAACTCCAAATAAAGCCAGCAGATCCTGCAGCCTCTGCTACCTCTCATTCTTCATTAGGTTAATGCATGCAGGTGATTATAGTTCCAAAAATAAATAAATAAATAAAAATATGAATTAGCTTAATTAGTTTTTTTTTAAACTGAATCGATAAAGAAATGGTGCATGGTCTGCTAACATTTAAAGTTTAATTTTGTGAAGCCACCCTCGTGATTGATGGCCAAAACACTCAAGTATAAAAGATAACCTTAAAAAAGTGGATGTTCTTTTTAGGCAACAAGGTCGGATTTCAACGTAGAGAAAAGAATCAAAGACTGAGGCCATGAGGTTTCTGTTTCTCCTCATAAAACACTTTCTTCTTCTCTTCCTTGACTCGTACGCTCAGCAGACAGACAGACAGACAGACGGATGGATAATCACGGGCCAAGTTCACGCTCGATTGAACCCACCAACCAGACAGCAAAGGGAAGTGGAAATGAAAAACTGACCAGACTCAGAGTTGGGGTCTCGTCCGGGAAGCGGATTCAGAGAGCCCCCCCCCCAACCCCTCCTCGCTGTTGTCGTTTCTGCCCCCCCGTCTTCCCTTCATCTCTCCCCTCACTCTTTGGCTCTCGAGCAGCCCCAGTCGCAGCACCTGCTTTCCCCATCATCTCGGCGTGGCCGTCCCTCTCAGCGCCGAGCGAGCGCTGCGCTGTTCTACGGCCCGCTGACTTCAAACATGAGCTACTTCAGGAATGATAATGACAGAAACATTCCTGGAAAAATGGGATCGTCCTCCAAAAATACACTCTGCTCTTTGTGTTGTTGCCCCCCCCTCCCCTCCCTTTCCCCTTCTTTCTTTTTCTTTTTGGGTAGTTGTTGTGCACACGTGTGTGGATAACCTGCAGGAGTCGGTGATTGATGCTTGTTCTCTTTTACCTGTTTATCCCGTGTTTGGATGGGGATCGGCTGAGATAAAAAAAGGCCAGCTGAGCAATTACAGGGACACTTCTTCTTCTTCTTCTTCTTCTTCTTCTTTCCCAACACACACCTGTCTCGTGCCAGACCTGAGACGTAACACACACACACACACGCACACACACACACACACTCCCACTGTGTTCCATTTCACATTCCACTCCTCTGACAGCGTGTCTGCTTTTATATGATCATATTCAGCATTTACAAAAAAAAAATAAAAGAATAAATGACACCTTCAGTTTGTCTGCCATGTGGAAATAAAAGCTGATCGTTTTTCATCTGATTATTGGTTGTTAATGCTTCATTGCCCATCAGACAGACTGAAGCTCTGTCTTCCCCCTTGTCTTTTTTTATTATTCCCTTTTTATTTTTTATAACATCATTTTTAACCCTCATGTGACAGTTTACGGTGTCTTATGAGGGTCTCGTATAAACCACATGCAGACCCAGTGGAATATTGGATTAAAGTGCAGTAATCATAAACTGCAATTAAATACATAATTTAACATTATAGATTCAAGATAAATTGATTCTGATTTTTTTAATAGATACTGTCAGAGTTGCAACATGCAGAGGATGAAATGTGCAGTTAAATCTGCTTTAGTTCAATTCAAAGCTGGCGAATGCGTCTGAACGTGCACCCATCAGCACCAAGTAAATCTATTTCGCAGCGTGCACATCAGAGATTGAAGTCTGGAGTCTGTTAAGGTGCTCTCTGGCGTGCTGGTGATGAGGAGTTTCACATTTGCCAGATCTGAAAGGGAACAACAGAGCAGACGAGCAACTACAGGACTACGATGGAAAAGCTGACGAAGAGCTGAAGAAAAGTTCCCGTTGTTCCAGATAAAAGAAGAAAAAACACATTCTGTGTTCAGAAAAGACGGTAAACAGTGAGGATGAGAAATGCAGATTACCATTTGTGTGATTTTTTTCCTCACCATCGGTGCAAAGCATGGGAAGTTATCTTTGCTTTTGAATTAATAGGAAAACAACACACACTCCGCCTGGCTACATCCGACTTCCTCCACCGGCGTGACCCATGATCGGCCCCAGTTTTGTCCTCAGTATGGGCCTGGCTTGTGCAGAAGTCAACTTAACACCAGAAATTCAGAAAAAAAAATCAACAACATCAGTCAGGGGTGAAACGTCCCCATCGGCATCGACGACTGCTTCCGCTTTGCTTCCCGCTTCAAGTCGGTCTCACAAATATGATGTTTTCTGGTGTTGACTCATTCAGACGGGTATCTTACAGGTATGAATGCAAACCTTTAAATCAGATCTGTATAAAATCAGAATAGTATTGGAAATTGGACAAAATGGAAACGTAACCTTTCCATCCGATTTTAACTCTACGTGAATTGGTCTTGAAGTCTCAGAGTGAAATGAATCTTACGTTTGTAAATATGTAAACATGCCAACGTATTTCCCCGGGGTTTCAGGAGGGGATCATTTAGGAAGCTCCATTAAACAAGACCATTAGTCCTTCCAGTCATGTCAACCGGTGGACTAAATGGATTCAAAGATCAGGATGACTGACAGCTGTTTCTTCAAGCGATTTACACGCTACACGGCTCCAAACCATCTTCTACTCATGTCTAATTCTAATTTCATTCCTCTGATATTTGGAGGCATGAGTCTACAGGTACAGGTGTTGCCAATGACAGCAGGTACTGCTGCTGTTGCTTTAAAAACAACAAAAAGAGTCCAAATGCACGTAAACTGGAACGCCAGGACAACGGACAGATTATTTACATTTCAGCTCTGTTCATGTCAGATCACGTGTGGTCGAAGCAGACACGGTCCTTGACGTGATCCTGCTCACTTCTGCAGTGACATCATACCCGTCGGCACGCCTGCCACATCAAAGACCCAAACAGATGACATGCCTCGCACGGGATCCACAGGAATGTTGTTATCATGGCGGCGTGGCATCAAAGTCTCCTCAGGAATGTCGAGCAGCTCTCGGCTTTCACCTGCTCAGAAAGGCACAGATGGACAGAAGGACCGTGGGGGGGCTTTTGGACCATCATGGATTATGACTCAGTGTCATAACCGTGGTTTCATCACACGGAGTCGGAGGACACCTGTCGTTTCTTTGATGGCGTTAAGTCATTGATTCCCCTTCTTTGTTCATGCGTTTTCCCATCAAGCACTTATTCGGGGTCATGTGTCAGTATGTCTTACAGTAAACGGTGACTTTCAATAATAGTTATGTCCGCTTCAACTTTGCTATATTTATGTTACAGACCCACATCAGAAAGGGCAGAATGACTTCATTTTGCTCTTACTCACACTCATCTTCGTCAGCTGTCAGGGTGTTTTCTTGTTTATTTATTGCTCTCGCCGAGGTTGCCTAATCAGCATAAAAAGAAATGAAAGCCTCTGTGACATCACATATGGGTTTCTGAAGCTGATTTTTTTTTTTTGTCTTACTTCATCCATTGTTGATCCAAAAAAAAAGAAGAAAGAATGAGTAAAGATTCTGAAAAAGTCACAGATTAAAGTTCTTTAACATGGAGACCCAGGTGCTGCAACAGGTGGTGGCAATCAAGCTGGCATCCTTTTTGGTTGGTCCGTTAGTATAAATAACAACACAACAAGCCATTTGATCATTTAAACTAAGAATGAATATGTTCTGTAAGGGTTTTATTCACAGCTTAGAAATCAAGTCAAATCACCAGTGGTGATGTCTGTCATCGGTCAAAAGACAACTCCCCTAACTGTGCATAAACTTTACACAATTTTACGTGTTGAGGTGCATGAAAATCCCCCCTCCCCCCACACATTTATTATAGATGCAAAATGTAGTAACATTTTTATAAATTAGGCTTTAAATGTCTTTGTGTCTGCTGTAAAGAATTACATTTAAACACAGATTTTTAAAAAAGCCCCCAGTGGTCAGGGGAGGGACTGCAGTTTTCTTCACTTCCTGGATTATCTCAGATTTTTAAAAAAAAAACAGGATGTAATCTCTTGGGTCAGATTAGCGGCCCTTAAATTTAAAATGTGTTCATGATATGATTGTTACGGTGAGAAAATAAAAACCAGACTTTAGATCATCTTTCTTTTTTCTGGAGTGGGCAAGAACAGTCTGGTTTGTTCAAGAAGTTGAAAATAAGTTTCTAAAGGATTCTTATTTTTTAGCAAAAAGTGGTAAAAACTGTGTTTAAAACTGCTAAATTAAGAGAAGCAGCAGAAAACTGGTAAAAAATATACCTCTGCGATAAATGGTAGGTTTTTTTTTAAGTCTTTCCAAACTACACATAAATGTGCTATTGACTACTGAACCAACATGATTGATTAAATGAAAATTTAATATGAAAATATATATATATTTTTTTAACTTTCCAGCTGTGGGTGGAGTTATCTAGAAGGTTAAGTAGTTGTAGCACCAGATGTTACCTGGAGATGAGGATGAAAGAGTCAGATGTGTGAAATCAGCGATGATCAGGACCACTTGCAGATGATCCCTGAATCCCCGTCGTATCCAGGAAAAACATCCTCCACTTCGCTCTACCTCAGATCTTAAATTCTAACATTTCACGTCTCTTTATTTAGGAAAGCCTTACAGCAGGGCTGATATTTTTATTCGTCAGACGTGTGACCTTTGTCGCTGACGTTGTCGGTAATTAGATTTATGATTAATGATTTTAAGTCTGGCGCTTGTATGTTTTGTTTTAATCGGGTCAAAGTTCTGATGTCTGAGGATTGTTGATTAGAAAAAGGCGCTCTGATGAGAGGTAACACACACCTGTGTTTTTTGCAAATTCTGCTATGCACAGAAGACGTATTTTGTACGATAAAGGAAATATGGATATTTAGATATTAATATTAATATTTAAGTAATGATGTAGCATCATAGCGTTATAGTGTTAGAGGCAGCATCGCCTTCAACTCAAAATTTACTGTATCACAACAAAAAACTAATTAATAAAAGACTTTACTTTACACTTCAGTTTTTAAACATCCATCTGTTTTCTATACATACTTCATCCTTTTCAGCATCTCGGGATCTGCTGGATCCCATCCAGATGTCAGGATGGTGTGACACTCCTTTTACATATTTTTACTAATGATTTTTGTTTGTTTCTTCAACATGTTTGTTACTTTAACTTGACTAAGATTTAACATTGGGATTGTACTAAATTTCTCTGTACGTAAATGTTAAAAATAACTAGCCTGACTAATTTAATATGCGAGTGAAATGACCAAATGAGAAGTTGGATCACATCCTTGGTGATCCCGAAGGACTCTTGGGTGACTCAGAAGACAAACTTTAGGGATTAGACCTGCCTGAAGAGAAATAACCAGACCATAAATGGAGTTTGAGTATCAGCTGTGCAAGAATGACTTATTGAACTGTTATTTTATGGCAGCTGCTGAGCGCTAAAATAAAACACGGGAACGCAAAATATGAGTACTTAACAAGGAGGAAAACTTGTTATACGTCACACAGCATTCTTGATCGCGTAGTGGTCATACGCTGTACTTTCGTGTTTGGAAACAGTCTCAGTTCTTTGTTGTTTCCTGAATTTGATTTGCGATGGAAGTAAAATTGAAATAATGGAAATGCCGCCTTCTTCCACAATTGCGATTCCCTTTTTCAAGGACGGTGACTAATGGAAGAAAAGTAATCAAGCGTTTCGCACTGATTGTCCTGACACGGAGCGACATTTTTCTTTTTAAAACTCTTCCACTGTGTCAGACTTGTTCCTTTTGTTTATTTTCTTACGTCTCTAGCAGGAATGTGCTTTTATTATGGGAAATACGTCCTCAAGGCCGAGAGCTTACAATGGAACAGTTTGAAGAAGGAAAAGAAAAGTGCGAAGCCAGGTTTCTTGTCATTCTTCCATTGTTTGTCATAATCCACACTTTCCTTCGCCGAACGCACAATTCATCTCTCCCGCCGTCTGCCAAAAGCCTCTTTAAGATCGGCTCCATGACGTCATGGCGTGATAACAACATGGGAACTGATGGGGAAAACTCTCTTGGCCGAAGGTCAGAAGAGAGTTTATAAGGATTTCAAGAAGTTGTGAAATTATGTATAGATTGATTGTTTCCATCAGGCCATTTTCATGTATATTGACTTTGCATGAGAACATTTGGTCCAGGTTCCAGGTCTTTATAGCAGAAGGACAGAGCTGGTCATGCTTGACCCAATGGCATTGATCAGAGGTTCCTTATTATTCTCATTAAAGGGGAATGCGCTGAAATTTACCAAGAGTCTGAGTCATAGCAAACTCTTTCCCACGGATTTTCCTTCCTTTTTTTTCAAGTTGTATCACACTTAAGCCTTTGCTTACATCCATCCATCCATCTTCTATACCTGCTGAATCCATCTACTGTGCCACGGGGGAAACCAATCCCAGATCATTACAGGTGATAGGCAGGGGTAGACCTGGAAAGGTCGCCACAGGGCCACATAGACAAACAGTCATGCACACTCACACCTACGGGTGATTTAGAGCTGTCAATCAACCTTATATACATGTTTTTGGACTGTGGGAGGGAACCAGAGTACCCGGGGAGAACATGCAAACTCCACACAGAAAAACTCCTGCTGGGCTGGGAGTCGAACCAAGAACCTTCCCGCTGTGAGGCAACAGTGCTAACCACTAATGTATACTTTTAAATTGTAAGTTTACATCACAATATTATGTTTTACTTCATTTCTGAATCTGCTGCATTATTCAAGAGCGTTGCATGTTCTTCTGTTTGCCCGATTGGAGTTTGTGGTATCTTTGGAGGCAGTGATGGAAAAAAGTTGAAGGAAGCCAGGTCATGATAAAGCTTCACTGGAAATGAGTGATGAATTAAAGAGAAAAAAAACCCCATTGTCCTGCTCAAAAACTGCTGTTGCTGCTAAACACGGTCCCATAAAATGGTGATGTTGTTATAATGGGAGTCATTAAACTGGTGCATGTCCAGGACAAATACCATGAAAGCCTTTTGGATGTAGTCAGAGAGTTGAGCCTCTGAGAATCACTTTGGAGGCTTCTACCTGTCCCTCAGGTAGTTTTAATTGTATGTTGACATTCGCAGGTGCTACTTGGAGACTGTTGCCAGAAGTTTGCATGAATTTGTTTGGTCATACTTCAGATTTTTGCTAGCTGTTGAGCCACCCCCGACTGTCACTCCCATCCTTTTTGAAACGGGAGACGGCAATTTCTCTTTTCCTGACGGTGTCACTTCTGGTCGGAGGGCGCAGAAAGTGTGTCAAGTGTTTCACACCATGCATGGAGTTGTTCCGATCCGATGACTGCATGCTCCGAGCGGAGGGGATAAACATAGCTGGAAGCCTAAATGAACAGGCTTTGTTCATCTCCCACAAAGCTGAGGTAATGCACACGTGCTCCTCGGCAGCTGTTGATTGGACAGTCGGACGACACGTCCACGCTTGGCCGGTCATGTCAAGGCTGTCTGAGTTTGTGGCATCTCTGGGAACCACTACGTCCCCTCCTCTGAACTCGGTGGCCTCGTCCCTGTAAGGAAGCGGTCTGGCCACGCTTTGCCCCTCATGGTTGTCATAACGAAAGGGTCAGCTTAGGTCAGCTTTTTGACTCGTCGGGTTTATTCGAGGTTCAGTATTCTGTTTCATACCTGAGTGTGAAAGGTTGGATGGTTAGATGTAGAATTATGGAGGTTGACATTGTCTTGATGGAATTGAACAAATAATTTATAGCAATAATTGAGTCTGATGTCAGTCCTGGTTAGGTTGGTTCGGTATGGTTAGAAATGGTACATTTAGGGTAATACTCCTTCCGTGACCAGTCTGAATACTTTCTCCTTCCTCACCATGACATCAACTTCCATTTGTGCATCTTATTCTCCAGTAAGTCTGTATCTCCTGATTTGTCCCATGAACATTTCTAATCGTGTCCATCCTGTATTTTACCAGTTAAAACCATTCCCTACCACATGCTTTTACTTTTAATGCTGTAAAAATAAATGTGTTTTCCCTTTCCCATCACCTCGTGCAAGACTTGTGGGGAGGAACTTACATATTTATGTCATAAGTTAATGGTCCTGAGCACATATTTTTTTCCCCCAAACTCTTGAACTAAATTGCTTTTATGCAGGCCATTGGGCACTGATAATGAGTTAGATCTGGCTACTTAAATATTTACTTATGTATATTTAAAAAAAAAAAAAGAACATTTACTGAGTATGTTCAGCCCTGTCAGTATGTTTTTCCTGTTAATTAGCTGGACAGGAAGTTAAAAAATCCATTCATTACTGATCGCTGGAGGACTGGAACCTGTCCCAGGTGTCATCAGGAGAGAGTTGGGATAAGTCCTGGACAGGTATCGTGACGGTTGTCAGAGAAGTATTGTCTGTGATGAGCTGAGCGCTAAAGAGTTTTCCTTCAGCATTCGTGTACCAGACAGCGGTATATATGAGCTTCAACAGTGCAGAAACTTCAAGACCTGCGGAGGAAACGAGGTCTTGGATCAGAATTCCAGCAATGTTCCACCTCAGACCTACCACTAGGAGGGTTTGTGTTTGTGCGTGTGTGTGTGTGTGTGTGTGTGTGTGTGTGTGTGTGCGCGTTGCTGGCGTGGACTGCTGGAGTGGAACAATGTTAGTTCATGTGGTAACCATGGAATTTCTTTTCTCATCTACTTTCAGCTTTCCCAAACCACCACTGACGCTGCCAGAATCTCCATCTCTAGATGATAACAAAGAGTCACATGCTGGTCGTGATATTCTCCTCTAAACTGAACTTAGCTCCCACAGCACACCTACGCACAGACAACCACACACATACGCAGACACCACCTGAATCCTAAAATCCTCACACCCTTATAAGGTAAAACTTTAAGGTTAATCTATTCAGCTGCATCCCAAGCTAACTGAGGTATTTGCGGCTGGGAAACGCATCAAGTATGCAGAAAGGACATCCTTCGGTGTTTGTTTTCCCAGCTTCCCTGTATGCATCCTGTGGTTCTGACTGACTGGCTGCTGGCATTACGTAAAAGCCAGACTCTGTGCTTATATATATATATTTTTTCCACCTCACTTTTGGTAAATGATTCAGCAGAGTCTGACAAAATGGATGTTTTCAGAGCCTGGTTATGTGTATAAACACTGTGCCTTTTTCTTTTTTTTTTTCTGTTGCCTTGCCGATTGTTCCAAGCTTGTGGTTTTGTCTGTGCTTCACATTTTATGTGTACATGGTTTTGCATATTTTTCAAGGCTTTTTTTTTTTTTGCAGATTTCGCCATTTATTCAGCAGAGCCTCCGTTAACGTTATTAGACGCAGGATGTTCTACGTGGACGTGACTCCCAGCTGTGTTAGCCAATCAAGTCCACCAAAGGTCCGTCAATAATTGAGGTGGCCGATTACGCCGCCGCTTTCCCACAATGCCCCCCTTCTTCTCGTTTTATCACCAGCTTGTAATTACGTGCTCCAGTGAGAGGCATGTACCTCTCTCGCCACATGCAAACACCCACAGGGACACACCCCGCCTGATTAGCAAACCTAATGGATCGCCTCTCTCTGTATTCCAAGAACATTCCATAAAGCAGAGAGCCATAAAATTGCTTTCTGCTGTCAGAACCGCAACAATCACGACCGCACAACAAACCCACCTTGAAGCACTTCTGATGTCACCGAATGGACTGAGTCTGTAAGCAGGGAAAAGCACTCAGAAGTACTGGGATATACTGGGAATAGCTTAGTGTGAGTGGAAGATGAGCTTGTCTTCATTAGATATGATTTTAAAAGAAAACATTCTGATTGTTACTTTTTTTTTCTGTCCTTTTTCAGCCATTTTGGAGGGGTAAATCCAAGAAATGAGAAGGTAAAATTAAAAAAAAAAAAGAATATTGCAAGAAAATAATTTTAGATGAGGCTTTGACTGCGCTCAAAGGTTACTTTGCAACAAGACGAGTTTATTTTTTATTGCAGATTTTAGCAACAAGCAATTCAAAGTGCTTCATATATTAACAGGTAAAAGGGAAATAAACAAGGAAATACTCCTGATTGATCATAATACCATCATTAGCAGTCAAACTTTGAAGTGGATCTGCTGTGAACGATGTAGCCATGTTTTAGTTCTTTATAGCAATTTTGGTTAGCAGCAGATTTTGATGTGTATTTTTATTGTCAGGAACTAGATTTTACAGGAACAGGGTTGAAAGATGTCGGTGTTGTGGGTTAGCCACTCAGAGTGGTCTGTAAAAACCGATTGGGGGAAATATGTTCACTCAGTGCTGATTGGATAAACTGAAGACAGGTGTCGACATAGCTCACCATCCTCTTCGACTACCAGTTACCTCTTCTTGGCCATTTTATTAACTGGAAACAGAAACATGGCAGCCATTTCACTTCCTGTTCTGCTTTTTGCTTTTCTTTTTTCTTCTTCCTTTTGCTTCCATCCTTTTACTCATTGAAGGTTTACTAACAGTGGAAGTGGTGCACCACTGCCACCAGGTGGTATGGAGCAGGCGTTTGCTAAGCCAGTGGATCCTACCAGGACCACAACTTGCAAGTTCGACCCTATTTTAAAGCCTCCTGCGTATCCACCTGCGTTTGGTTAAACTAGCAGCGAAGTACCAGGATTGACAAAGACAAAGCAGTTTTTAGACTTCTTTTTCTTTCTAAAATCAGAAATTCTGGATATTTCATTCATTCATTGAGTTTTGATGAAAAGAACACCTCTCCAAATCTGAAGCATGAAGGAGGACTGATCATGGTTTGGGCCAGGGTTGCTGTGAGTTGCTAAAAATTGCCGTCAATGTTGGGGTCATTGAAGGTCATCTTTACCCATACACACTTGAGACAGAAGAAATAGTGAAAAATGTTTTCTTTCTTCTTTTTTTTAAATTAAGTGGCATAGTTCTCACAAAGTACAGGTACTTCAGCTGTGGTGTGTGTTTGTGTACACGTGTTGAAGAGTAATGGACCTTTCACAGAAATACAGAGCAGCTTTGTGACATACACATACTCAGCATGGTACAGAATGGTCTGCACATTTATGTGAAAACAAACTCAGATAGGAGAACATGTTGTTTTCACTCACAACTCGCAGCCACAGTCAAGTTTGCACAAAGTCATGCATTCTTTGTTAGCTTAACTTTCCATGTTGAAGCAAAGGTTTCAGCTGGGGGCTATTTTCCTACCAGCTTCACTCACCCAATGAGGTCACACCACCCAGAATGCCGGGAATGTGAAAAATGATGAGGTTTAAGAGCTTCTGAATAGTGCTATAGGTTATCAGGTAGAAGGTGGTTTATTCAGAGGGGTCATAGCCAATATGTGGCACGCTTCTTCGCCTTATAGCTGCTTCTATAATCTGCGCTTCACCTATAGCAGATGCCGGGACTTCACTTCAACACTGCTTCATTTTACGTCGTTTTAAATCTGACGTGGAGCCCTTATGATGTTGTCCTGACACTCGGAGCAGGATTTAAAACAACATCACATCAGAGTGCTCAGATTCATTTCTAGAACCTGAGCAGGGAGCTTCTTGATCGTACATGTTGGATTATATGTAAAATCAGTTAACAAAACTACATACGTATCTGAAAGCAGTAAGAATTTGGATTAATGAGTAAAAAAAAAAAAAAACACGATAAATGATATAAATCTAGGTGCATTGATTGGTGAAATTAAGCAGTTAAAATCCAGTTATTCTCTTTAGCCTGTATTTTTTAAAAAACTCAGTTGATTGGGATTTTGATAAAAGAAGCAAATATTTAAATAATTTTTTTAGGAGTACTCGGTTTTGGGGCATGGGGGTGTGGACGTGGGGGGGCTTCAGTAACAAAGGCAGTTTGCATCTGATTCTTAGCTTTTACAGATTTTGACAGTATGAATTCCCCAAAAATCACATTAAATTTCATTATTTTTCCAAACTGGATGTCAGCCACATTTGGTGAGATTTTAATCAGATTTGCACATGTTAAACTCAGCCTAAATAGCCCGGTTGCTATGTGAGTTTTTTATTGAGAGTTCGTCTTTTTTTTTTTTTTTTGGACTCTTTCTTGATTCTTTGGTCTTGTTCTATTTCCTGTTTTGGTTTTAATTTGCTTGCGTAACTTCCTGTTATTGCTTCTGTGTGAGTTACTTGATGTCCTGATTGTCAACACCTGTGTCTTGTCAGTGGGTTTGTCTACATAAACCCATTTGCTACCTTTTTCTTTTTTTTTTTGTCTGTCAGTGCTTCTCATCTTTGTTTAGGTCTCCCTGCTTCTGTATATTTGGGTTTTTAGTTTTTGTGTCCTATCACAGTGGCGTTTTGTGTTAAATAAAATGACTTTTTGCTATCTTTAGTCCACAATTGTTAAGTTAAAATAGGTTGGCCTCAGCGGAAAGAGTTTAGTTTTTCTCTGTAAAAACAACCTCACAAAAGGGCCGTGGGAATTACTTTCATTGGGAATTATTCCTTCTGTAATTGTCTTGATTCCTCTGTTATTTGTTTGACCTATAAAATCATAAAATGGTGTCAGTATATTTTCCAAACGCAGCCTAGCTTTGGTGACCTGCCATCACAAGGAGAACTGCAGATGTCATTTAGGTGCAGAGAAAGTGGAGTCTCTGTTGACAGAGAAAATCAATCGTCTTTTAAATGTTTCCAGCTCAGACCAAACATGGTCTGTTCTCTGAGAGCGGTATTAGCGAAATGATTATTATCTCAATTTAAATCTGTTTTCTCACATCCATCTAAACATCCTGTGTTGAATGACAGAATGATCGGTATGCGGCAGAAACTGCTGAAATGTGATTCTGAGGAATGTCTTGACAGCAAAAAAAAACAAAAAACTAGCATCACCAGCTGAGGAAGATACTGGAACATCTGAGACAAATGGTCAGCGCCACATCTCCTGCTTACATTTGAACTGATCTGATATGTTTCAGTTTCACTTTTCTTTTAAAAAGTTCTCAGAGTGGATGGTTTGTTATCTAGAAACATGTTAGTTATGAAACCTGCCCAGTTGTTTCCTGTCCCATTGTCCACATACATGGTGGGGGGGTTAGGGTTGGTTTTGTGTGTGTGTGTGTTTAGGGCTCACGCAGAGATGCTTTCTATTCCCCCAAGTGTCTGGAAAGTGTGCCTTTTCCATTACACTCTGTCTCGTTTTCACAGCAGCAGTGGCATGTTTTTGCGTGGAGGCCCGAGGGTAAGAGGCAAGCTCTGTGGCCTTGCACGCCGAGGCCTCAGAAGTGGGGGGTGGGAGGATGTAGGGGGGGTCCTGTGGCCCTCCTAGATGCACACATGGCTTACATGTGGAGCTTCAAAGACATAGCTAGTCGGCCTGACAGCTGGCAGCCTGTTATCAATGACAGGAAAGTGGAAGGAGGCTGCCAAGTCCTGGGTTCAAACTAGTTGGATGACTGTTGCACAGCTTAACTAAATATCAGGCTTGCTGACAAATAAAGACACAGATGTGATAAATGAAACGCAAAAGTGCACCATCAGCTGTAAAGAAAGACATGTAGAAGCAGTGTGAGACCAAGTACATACCTGCTGTTTTACAGGACTTAAGAGAGTAAGTAGCACTTGATTATTTCTAACCACATTCAGGCTGTTCCCAGGCCAGCTGAGAGACACAGTCCCTCCAACGTGTCCTGGGTCTTCCCCGGGGTCTCCTCCCAGTGGGACATGCCCGGAAAACCTCACCAGATGCCTGACCCACCTCATCTGGCTCCTCTGGATGTGGAGGACCAGCAGTTCTACTCTGATCTCCTCCTGGATGACCGAGCTTCTCACCCGATCTCTGAGGGAGTCCCCGGACACCCTGATCTTCTTCTTTCTGTCACTACCAGCTGTTCTTGACCATAAGTGAGGGTAGGAACGTAGACCAACTAGCTCCTTCTTCACCACGACAGACCAATATCACTGTGGATATTGCACTGATCCACCTATTGATCCCCAACTCCATCCTTCCCTCGCTTATGAACAAAACCCGGAGATACTTGAACTCCTCCGCTTGGGGCAGCACCTGATCCCCGACCCGGAGAGGGACCTCCACCCTTTTCCATCTTCTTTTGGTATTTTTACACTTTAAATCTAAACAAAGTATCATGTTAACATGCAGATCTACTGATGCAAAAACCTGAAGTTATCAAAGGTTTTACCAATCCAGTCTGGTGTTAAAGTATCAAGAAGTATCATGATATCAACATTCAACAGCGAAACAAATACTCTGCAGCCGGAGGTTTCTAGAAACTAATCCAATATATTTGAGGAGTCTGTGTCAAATTATGATTATTCTTAAAGTTTAAAAATGTCTCATGCACGTTGGATTTTCTGAGATTTGTCGTTCTTGGTTTTTGTGCAGTTAGCTACGTTCCTGCTGAATCCCAGCTGTATGCTTGATCCCACATGGTTTCCTCTACTATGCTTGAAGGGCAGCTGGATCTGGCTCTGCTGGTTAACATTAGCACCTGACCACTTGTTTCATGCTGAAAGGAGGAAAAAAAAATTTCTGGGAAAGCCCTTCATTAACATTTATGGGAAACCTTTTGGCCCATTATGTTTTTTTCCCCCTCTTTTAGGATTAAAACAGACTCCCTTTCCACATTTTTCCATATCAAATTGTTCAATACGTGTAACTTGACATGGCTGTTTTTGGGAAATCCATCATAATGGGCAGTTGATCTATACCATCCCTGGCTTTTGTTTTTTTTTTTTTTTAAACTCCCTTTGGGATCATGTCCATTGCATTCTTTGGAAAGTCTGGGTGTAACTGTGGTATGATGGTGTTTTCACTGAGCAAAATGTGTTTCCAGGCTTTCTCTGTTCTTTTTTTTTTTTTTTTTTTTACGACGTCCTGAACAGAGGAGGACGAACAACCACTGGAACACCTCAACAATGAAAAGAATGCAGATATAATTTTTTATTTTTTTTTACACTTATAACCAGTATATGCAACTTTTTTTAAATTTTAAAGTGAATTACTGTGGTCGTATTTGTTCACAGCCAAAATATGGTTTGCTTTTTTTTTTTCTGATATACTGAGAACATCAATAACATGAAGAAAAGCCAACAGTGTCGGAGCACATAGTGAACAGGGAACAGCTCGTGTCTCACGTAGCCCTCATATCCAGTGAGGTTCAAATTCTCTGAATTCGACTATCCATATCCTCCCACTTGACTTCTGTGGATTTCCTGACCTCTTCGCGGGGTCTTCTGCAATCTCTTGAGAGGCCGACACAGAACACTAAGAGGACTCCCTGTGTTGGAGGAAAGAGGGGGAAGCCTACAAGAAGAAGTTTTATCTTTTATATGACTCATCCAAGTTCTCCACCTCTTTTCTGAAACCCCTTGTTGCTCTCCACTCCCAAAACATTAACTATATTTCTTCTCAGCTGGAAAAGGCTGTGGTAGGTAAGACTCCAGACATTTGTTTGGTTGGACATTTTGTTCTGGGGAACACTCTTTGGGCCTCACAACTGTTGTAAAAGCTCTGATATGTGAGAGCTCCAGATTTCCAGGGGCCTCAGTCCATGAAACTAAAAACACAATGCAGATTCCCTCTCAAATCTCCTCAATTGAATCATCTTGGGTACACGTGAGACACGTCCAAGTTTGGATTCCTCCATGGGCATTGAGCGCTGGTTAACCACAGCTCTCAGAAAGCTCGAGAGACTTTGGGAAATTACTTCATGTGACAGTTGACAGGAGTTCCCATTTTTCCTTAATTTTTTTTCTGCCGACCACACAGTTCCTTTCTTGCAGATGTTTATTGAAGCTGTCAGACATTAATTCCTTGTTTTCAAATATTATTCAGGACCATAGGATGTCCACTTGAAGTAACATCTTATTTTTACAGATTTAAAAGCTCATTTGTAGTTTTTTTTGTATTAAATACCATCAAATCACTCTGTACTGTATATACTCTGTATAACTTTGCTCATGATGAGATTCCCTCACCTCGACCTCCGACACTTTTCCCTCACCTTGACATCCCGACACGTTTCCCTCACGTTGATCTCTGACACCTTTCCCTCACCTTGACCTCCGACACTTTTCCCTCACCTTGACCTCCGACACGTTTCCCTCACCTTGACCTCCGACACTTTTCACTCTCCTTGACCTCCGACACTTTTCACTCTCCTTGACCTCCAACACTTTTCCCTCACCTTGACCTCCGACACTTTTCCCTCACCTTGACCTCCGACACTTTTCCCTCACCTCGACCTCCGACACTTTTCACTC
>JAOWBL010000019.1:10323913-10339451 GCA_028564865.1 Zenarchopterus dispar | reverse complement strand
CCTTGACCTCCGACACTTTTCCCTCACCTTGACCTCCGACACTTTTCCCTCACCTCGACCTCCGACACTTTTCACTCTCCTTGACCTCCAACACTTTTCCCTCACCTCGACCTCCGACACTTTTCCCTCACCTTGACCTCCGACACGTTTCCCTCACCTTGACGTCCCGACCCTTTTCCTTCCCCTTGACCTCCGACACTTTTCGCTCACCTTGATCTCCGACACATCACCTGAAGATGTGGGTGGTCTCACATCTGTCAAGTCCAGGTACAAATATGGTTTCTAACTTGTGTATTCCATGAGGGATAAAGTAAAAAACAAGGTGCGAAGAACAGCCATAAGTCTTCACTCTCCTGAGTGGAGAGAGCCCAGATCTACCTGTACCTGTAATAACGTTGGAATATTTGCTGAACACTTGGATGAAAAATGCCAGTTAAATGGAGAAAAAGCTCAGCATCATCGTAACAGCTCCTAAATGCTCCTCGTTAAGTGTTTCTGTGAGACCTTCTATCTTAGGAACAATTTAGCTTTTTCTTCAGTTAATGTCATTTAACACAGGAAATCTTTATAGAAGTAATTTAAAGGAGAGACCTTGGAAGCACTCGTTGTTTTTTCCTCTTGAGCACAATCAGCCACTACTGATGTCCAATAAGATGGTGAGACTCGCCAGATTATTCCTCCTAAAACAGCAGTTCAGAATGCATATTTGACGGCATGTGAATGTAATGAGTAATTAAATTTCCTCGTCTGTGGTAGCAAGCAATTTTAGAGGATATTGTTTTACGGGACTCTTTCAGTCAAGAATGGGTGAAATGTTTCTCCATGAGGTAGGTGAGTTTATTGGCTCCCCCCCCTTGTTTGTGTATAGAACTCCAATCTAGGGGGGGTCAAACCTTATAAACATGGAGGAGTCAGTGCCAAGTGAAGATGAATATACTGAAGTCTCCTATGTTTTTCCCCATGACGGAGGCATGCAAGCATTCGTAACCTGCTGCCTCCATGGCTCTGCTGTCCAACAGTTCTTAGCCTGCAGCTCTGGTGTATTTGTGGAGCCGTCACAGTGAGAGGTAGGCAGGAGTTGCATTCCTTGCAGCCCCGCTGATTGGAGCGAACACTTTATTTGCTCTGGGACAGACATTGGACTGGCCAAACATGCTCGTATTTCGGTTTATTTTTCTTGTGCTCAGCTCTGTTTCGATGTCTACGTGAGCTACCCTGTGACCAGCGAGATGTGACAGGACGTGATGTTCATTAGAAAATGTTCCTCGACATTCCCTCTGAGAGTCATACTTCTCTTGAACTACACATTAAGTGCTTTTTTTCTTTTTTACAGACTTCTCGTTCTCTCTGAGGTATTTGCTCCCAGAAAATGAATGTCCTTGTTTTTTGACAATGGACGGGATGAAATAAATTGTACTTCGAAATGAAAGTACTTCAATATCATATTTCTATATAATAAATAGAATAAGTAGTAGGACTCAGGTGTGGGTTTTCTATCGACTCAAAACTGGTACTGGTGTTGGGTGCTACCCTGGCTTGCTTTTCCACTGGCCGGACAGCACCGGGGAGCCAGGACCCTACGTCACTTATTACATCACTAAAGCAGGAAGTTGGTAAAATAAGTGTGACAGCCTTCACGATGGAAATTTCGGTATGTGCAGGTGCTGATCCTCCCCTAAAAATCTTGTTTGGAGCCCAGAATCGATTTCATGAAACTTTCCGCCATCAGCAACCTGGTAGCGCTACAAACTTCTGTTGTACCTCAGGGGTCGACCAGAGAAAAGGGAGACCATGTATTTGATCTCCACTCCACTGCTGCTTCAATTTAGCTTCCACAATTCAACTCTTTGCTGTTGTAACTGAACTCGCAGAGATTGTTTTGGGCCCAGCGTAGGACCAGTTTTCTTCCTCACAAATGGGAAAAAAAACTGGTTCTATCTCCCACCGTTCAACTGCTCATAAATGTGCACATGCCAGACCACAGTTTGGCATTTTTCACCTCCGAGCCCTGATGTCCTGGGAGCTCCAGATGAAAGTAGTTTGACTGTTAAAGCGGGCTGTTGGACCCTTGTGACGGATGCGTTGTCCCCCAGATCTCTTACCATTGTCTGTGCATGCCTTCGCATTTACCTACTTCAGCATTTACGTCATTTATTTTGAGGGAGGTTGGCTAAGAGGGGAAATGTTGTGGCTTGGTTAACCACAGATATGTTCAACACACAACAAGGACTTGGGATTGTTTTCTTTTGGCTCGTTCATAATGAACTATCGTCATACCTCACTATTGTAGAAAACCATGACTCGTTTAAATCTGATATTTAACCAGAATGATGGTACCGGACAGGCCCCTTTTTTTTGTTTCTTGCATTTCTGTTTCCACTTCCACATAACTTTTGTTTAACTTGAGATTTCTTTGCACAAGAAAGGTTCATTAAATTCAGTTAAGCACTTATTTCCTTTATCAGAACTTTTTCCACAGTATAAATGTCTCCTTTTGGTTCTAGCCTTAAGTCAGAGGAGCTCCCTTTTGATTTCACGTATCCAACATCTTCCAATACATCCTAAAGTCATGAGTTCAAAGCGTCTGATATTTTGAGCAGGAGAAAACCAAATGGACAAAGACGCTGACTCACTGCAGGGACGGTTGAGTCAGCGACTCCAGATGACTTTAATAATTCAATATTATAGCCTGATAAATGGACTTTAATATTAATGCTGGTTGCTATAAATAAGTGATGCCCAGGAACCTTTTTGTAAAGTTAGGACAGTTCCCTTCCTCAGAATAGATGAAGTGAGCGGCGGTCGGCTCTCTGTCACGCTCGTGTTCGTACTGGGAAAGTGAAATGCATCTCCGTGCCAAAAATTCCAGTGAAGTTTCAGTTACTAAGTTAGCTGTGTGTGCATTATTCACCTTGTATATCTTAAGGTTACAACACCCAATGACAGCTTAAAATCCTTAAAATCCACATCTGTCACTTGGAGCTGAAGAAGCTTTTTGAATGTAAAGTAAAATACATTTAAACGGCTATGAAATTCAGTCCGCTTGCCTCTGTTCAAGCAAAAGGATGAAGACCAAGACCTGGATGAAAATCAACACCAAAATATCTTATCTGCTGGCGTGCATGCGTGCACAGAATAGTGTCAGAGGCCTAATCAGAAGCACATTAGAGCGTCTGCAGACTTTCTCCCAGATGGCAGGCTTTTATTCACGCTCGATGAAACCGCTGCTCATGACAAATTGATATCTCGGCCATTTAAGTACTTATTTGCCCTCTCCCCGAACAAAGGGGATCATCTTTCTGTTCGTTACAGGATTTAGTATGAAAGGCTCACAAGGTCTTTTCCACTTTGCTTAGTTGCATACCTAATGAGATCTATGGATTTATTCTAAATTGCCCTGAAAGGTAGTCGTTATTGCCATTTTGAACTCTGCGTTGTCTTTGAACTTTGCGTTGGGACTCTGATGTCTGTTGCTATCACCTTCTGCATCTCAGATGTTCAGCCAAAGCCTCAGTTCTGACGCACATCAAACTTTTGTTCATGTGTGATTGCGAGGAAGACATTTGCTTTCTTTATTTTATTTTATTTTTTTCCATACAGGTCAGAGGCTGCAATTTTTGTTGCAGTTCCAAATAAAACTTTGAGATTTTGTTTTTGATTGAATTATTGTGGGAATCCTTTCATTTCTATGTAACATCGAGTTTTTTCTTAAAACTTTACTGTTCCAGTCTACTAACAACTTCTTTGAGTTGCGTCAGTTTTCAGAGGAGAATCTGCCTCCTAAAATGCCCAAACAAAGCTTATAGCTAAGCACAATCGCAAACACTTATTTCCCACTTTTTTTTTTTTTTTAATGTACTTAATAAGTTAACCAACAATGGCGGTGGACTGTCATTCAAAGAGGCGACCTCCTTTGTCCGTGAGGCTGGGAGGAATGCTGTATCCCCATTATACTGGAGCGTGGGACTCTGCTGCCTGCAGGGAGGCTAGGATGACCCTCAAGAATGCTATTGTTGTGTTCTCAATTCCCTTTTCTAAATGCACCAGGCTCTATCAGACTGATGGCCCTTTTTAGCTGAATGCGATATCCACGGGTACTGTGGGCGAGAGAGGGGAGAGCTGGCCCATAAAAAGGCCAAATAAAAGGCTGTTCTCTCTGCTCCGTCTCCCCTGTCCTGTGCTGGAACGGCAGGAATGTGGCAGGCAGACCGACTGGCCCTCGGAGCCTTCAGCCTCCAATGAATTTTAAAAGGCCTTTTTCATTCAAAGCAGGGTGCTAGCGAACAGTGTGTCGCCTGGCCAAGTACTCGGGGGGGGGAAAGTAGCCCTGCATGGATGGCAGGAGGGAGGACGAGGAGGAGGACTGGCAAAGTGAGCTGGCACCTATGCGGGCTTGGGTATTGGATGTCCCTCGCAGGGGGAGATAATAGGAAACTCTGCATGAGAAGTCCATGTAGAAGCATTCCTGACCCTGCCACGAGGATCTAGAGAAAGTAAGAGGGAATGTGAGACCAGAGAAGAAAGAAAGTGACAAAGGCGAGGAGCAGAAAAATAGGTTAGACATACTTAGTCAGACAAGACACATGTTAATGAGTGAGACTCAGGGGAGCTGGATGTCCTGAAGTTTAAATCTACTCCAAGAAGGTCAACAGTCCTAGCATGAAGGTTTACAAGTTCCCATGATATTATTATAAATTAAAAAAAGGCCTTCAGATGTCCAGCATGTGGGCTTCTATCTCCAAAATCAATAAATGAATAAATAAGGGACATGAATGTGTAGATTAGCCCGGTTTCATGGGTGTTGTATCCACTGGGAGCTGTTTATGTCCTTCAGTACAAAGTTTATCGTTTGTTCAAGTATTTGTCAATCATGAGTTAGGGTTGAAAACTAAAAGTATCGGTACACCGATGGGGTCAAAGGTGACTTAAGATGAACGCCAGTAACGTTCACTAGCTGCTTTTATAGTTGGAGCCCACCTGCTGGTTTCCTCTGACAGTAACTTGGCTTTAACTCCGGGACTGCAGATACACCAAAGAGAAAGGGTTATGGGTTCGAATTTTTTTTTTTTTGATATACTGTTACAGTGTACAAGCTATTTGATCCTAGTTTTGACATGCTTTTCTCTGGGGACTTTCCTGTTGTGCATTCAGACAAAGTCTTGTGGAGGAAAAAAAAAAAAAAGATATGCAGAGGACGGTCAAAAGAATGGTAAACTAGTTTAAAACAAGAGTTTTGATGTTGCTGTCAGATGAAAACTATTTAAAAAATCAGCTGCAGATGAAAAACAAAGATGTTAAGCTCCTGCCTATAAACAACATTCATCAAAGAGTCTTAATTACAGTCCATCATAAATAACATGAAGGACGCAGACAGCTGGAGGTGTTGTGGCTTTAGGAAAGGTTTAATGGCTTCTGTTAGCATTTTAAACACAAAAGCCTGTATCTCAACAGGTGCACAAGTTTCATAAACACTCGACGGAGTCTCTGTTTCAGTTAATAACTTTAAAATAACTATGATTTGCATTCTGAAAGGGGGTATTTCCAAAGAGGTATCACTCCAGGTGAAATGGAGCAACACATTTGGAGAATTTCCCGTGCAGGGATTTTGTGTTGCTACAGAGCCGGGGATTGTGGGGATTTTGAGCGAGCTTAAAGGAGCATTTCAGAGTTGAAACAACCCTGCATCTTTTTTTATTAGATGATAAGGAGTGTAGACTTTTCTTTGGGGACAATAATGATATAAATTCAAGTAGTTTTGAGTTGGAATGGCAATTCATGGTAGCCTTGAATGAAAATAACTGGCTATTTTAAGCTTCTGATAATGATATTGTGGACAGGATCTTGACAGGCAAACTTAATTTTGTATGAGTTTAAAAACTGTTCGTGCTTCTGGTTTCCACAGAACTGGATCAATATTTTGATATTTATGACAAATTAGGCAGCTGTTGGAAGAAGAGGATATAATGATCTCAGGATACACCAAAAGCAAATTTAACAAATTCCCTCGTGGTAGAAAATCTCAAAACCCAAGAATTTTTAAGCACCTGGCTGTGATGTAATCAAGGTATCTCAGCTGAGATGTACCTGTTTGACTCGTGATGTCAGACTCTGTGGAGCTGCTGTGGATTAGCTGAAGTTTAAATTATCACAGACATGTACAGAAACATGCAAGATAATGTCGTTGGGATTAACAGTGATGGTGCGATGAAACTGAGAGAGAGACTGGCACTAAATATACGACGTGGTTTTGGCCAAACATGGACAGAACATCTGAAGGACTCTGGCCCAGAACAAGTGGTACTTGCTTTTTGCTTTGGTGGAATGTTAATGGATGGTATAATACGTCATATTGTTGGTCTTGATAATACAAATTTGCATGGAAAGTTAAAGACCCATTGCTCTGACTATCATACTTTCCAAAACATTATTATTATTGGGACAAATTGTGTTGGATAGACTTCAAGAGTAAACAACAAGTCCTGGTAATCGGCTCGGTTTTAAAAGTAAACACGGAAGAGATTGATGCACTTAGTGTGGTTTCTTGCTTATGAACCTCACTGGATGTGGGTGTGCATCCACAGCATGAAACCACAGCTGCGATATAATATTCACGTGTTTTCTGACAGAAATATTTGAGGTGAGTTTATTTATTAAACATCTGGAAATAAGATTCCTGTTACATGCCACTAGCCTGATGGGGGTAGGGGGATCTGACATCTCCACTCCTTCCAGTGTTCAGTGACGTCTCACAAGGTGGAATAATGTCACGTTCTTTTCAGTTTGTACAGTATAAGGATAAACTTTGTAATGTGTTAAAGGCTTAAGATTATATAAGGTTAACCTAGGATTGACTGAACTTTTGCCCAAAGAGAGCTGGGACAGACTCCAGCAGGCCCCCGTGACCCTAAATAGGAATAAATGGGGATCGAAAATCGAAGGATGCATATACATAATAAACGGCTAGATCAGTACTGTATGTATTAAATTATATTACAGTACATCTAGCAGATGCTTTTATCCAAAGAGGTGAACAACAGAGGGAGCTAAGTGCTGCTAAGATGACATTAAAGGAGGAGCACAGTTCACAACCGAAGGTGTTCTTGGATGGGGAACATCTCAACATCTTCTTGAACATAGAGAAAGACAACTCTTCTCTCGTAGCTACAGGTAACTCCTTCTGCTGTTGAGGAACGACGTGAGAACAAGTCTTGACTTGTGTGAGAAGAGGGCAAGGCCAGTCAGTGTCTTTGTGAAGTTCCTACAGGTGGATGCGGACTCCTGAGATCACCTTGTAGCCAAGAGGCAGAGAGTTGTTTTATTCGAGCAGCCTGAGGTAGTCGGTGGTCATGACATGTGCCCATCTTTGTTGATTTGAAGACCAGACGCATCAATGAATTCTGGACCAGCCAACGAGGGCATTGCAGTCATCAAGGTAGGACATAGCCATGTCCTGTACCAGGTGACGTGGTGGGAGAAATACCTGGTCATCAGACAGGTTCTTTCTAACATTTGTGGGAGTGGCTGTAGTAGTTTATGTTGATATGAAGGGTAGGAATAACCAGAACTTTGACCTGATCGTTCATCCTTACAGTCAGATCAGAGAGGCAAGCTGAGATTTGTGTAGAGATTGGTGGAAATGACGGGTAGAGTCGTGTATCATCAGCGATATGAGAAACCATGAATTAAAAAAATCTGGCACAGAGAGGTGGTTTATATGACGAAGAAAAGGGGCCCAAGTACCGATCTTTGGGGCACCCCAATAGAAAGGTGATGTAATGAAGATGCTTCCCCTGCCATGACACTTTACAGGAATGTAGAAGGATGTAGACTCTTCTAATCTCCTCAGAAGCTGTAAAATAAAAAGATTTACTATAATAGATAGTTTCAGGTTTTAGAACGGCAATTCTAGACAAAACCTTAAGTTACAGTGGATTAATTACAAGTGAGGGATCATTAACAGAGCATATAAAACTGAGGATGGAGAGGGCAAAAAAAAAAAAAAAAAAAATCAGACATGAGCTGAAAATGTTAGCACAAAGACAGCCAAAACGTTTACCCCACACCCACACTTCAGAAAAAGAAAGATAGCGTCCTGCCATCTCTTTTTAAGGAGGGTTGCTTTTCACTTTGGCGGTCCGGGGAGCCTAAACACAGTTCGGGACGCATCACCTCTGATGATGTCAGAGGAAATGCCAGAGTGCTGAGGTAAAAGACCGCCTCAGTCTGGCAGATTCCCGGGAAGATGGCCACTGTGATGTGAAGACCACAATCCCACAAAGTGAAGCGATCAGGAGGGGATGCTGGTGGGTGAAGATAAGACTTCTCACATTTATCAGAAGAATCAGCTCTTATCTTTTGCTGATGAAATGTGGAGACAAGCTTTTCATCTCTGCTCTGGAGACTTGGAAACACACACACAATAGCTATTTGTATGAATAAGTGTCAGAATACTCACTTGACTGATTTTGTACATTATAATAAATCACTGGTGGAAAAGGAAAAGCCTTTCACTGTGATCGCTCACAAAGACATCACACGTGACTTCACCAAACATCCAAAAGATCAATTTCCTTTCACCCATCTGGATTACTCCTCATAACTTGAATCCACTTTTCAGATCCTGAGAACATTTCTTCAAATGTGATTAAACGAAAAGTCAGAGGAAGGCTTGGCAATTTGAAAAGAAAAAAAAAATGAGAAGGATTAGCTGTTACTTGTACTAAATATTCTACACGCTGTCGCTGCCTAAGCTTTTAAGAAACCACTAATGAATTTGTGAACCCAGTTTCTTGGAAAGACGCTGTGTTCCTCCTGGATAAATGGAGCAGGAGTATGAGTTTGCAGAGAAAATAAAACAGGGAGGTGGAAAGGGAGTCTTTTTTTTTTTTAAATAGAAAAATGACAATCTCAACAATTTAAAATAGTGGTTCGGCCAGTTTTGGGTACACTGCTTATTCAAAAAGGGTCATATGATAAAGAAAATAACTTTTCAAGTAAATAGTCTCAAGGAAAGGAAGTCACTATCAAGATATAAGCACAACTGTCATTTTTTGGGGGGATATTTAGTCCTAAAAATGTCTCAATCCAGATCTTTTGGGTACTGTGAGATCACAGGCAACGATTAGTCAATCCTTCAACTTCTCCATCTTTATTATTCCCCAGGTGCATCTGCTACACCTCTGACTGGTGTTAAAGCACAAAGCTGTAGGACTATTCTTTAAAAAGGGCACATCCTGTGGAGTTGAGGGGTGGAGTCAAGTTGAGCCTCTGACTCCACCTCTTAAAGACAGCTGCTATGAGGACAGGTGTAAAGACGTGGTTGAACAGGGAGCTTTTGTCCTCTCTGGGATATTCTGATCGAAACGTGACGGACATTTCCCCAAAAACTCAGGAAATCGTCTGAACTTGTGAAAAAGAGTCGTAACCCAGAATATTTTTTCTGTTTCTCCTTAACACAAAGGATAAGTCTGGTTCCTCTGAATTCAGCTTTGGGTTCCTGTGTTTTTTCAGGAAAAAGAAAACACCATCTGTGCTTTCATGCTCCCCGAACCGAATCGCTGCGTTATCTGAAAGCACACGGCGGTCTACCTGGATGACATCATGGTTTGGCCTGCTGCAGATGAGGAGAAGCAGAAGCATGATGTTAGCTCAAAATCACATTTAACGGGCTTAGGTCATGGTGAGATAGGGCGAGTGGAAACACTGATGCTCTCGCTAACATGGCTGGCCTCGGAAACCGCCCCTGCAGGAACCTCTGAAAACAGGACGGTAAAATCTGACTGACTGGGCGGTCAGACAGGAGGCGAGAAGACCGGCCAGAGTTCAGCCAACAAAAAGACCTGCCCCCCCACCTCTGGCGTTGAGTTCACCAGAGAGGAGGCAAAATGTGGATTTCCCGTAAATGTTCTCTCGAGGGAGGCGTTTCACAATCTTTGCTTATGTTCTCCCGGTGGCAGAAATCCGTCCACTTCCTTCCTATAAATGTAAGAAAGATAGATGACCCAGAACAGGTATTTCCAGAGTTTGTGTTGGTCCTCCATCGTACCAATTTTTCCCAACCACCGGCTTGTAAAAGTTTTAACGTACTTCCTACAAAATGACATAATTCCACGGCTCATTGAAATGATGTCATCCTAGCCTTTTTTGGAAAGAAAAGTTTTTGTTTCCTTACGTGCTGTTTCAGGACCTTCCGACCAGATGGATAAGAGTTTGTAATTTCCGCATATGCAGAAAAAGTTAAATTTATATGCACATATATGCGTATAAATATATACTTGCCCTACTTGGCAGCATTTGCAGAAAACATTGCTTGCACCGTTTGAGAATGAAAGCTAGAGAAAAGAAAAGATGTTTTGTTTTGTTTTTTTACCGAATGTGAAGTTATCCAGCATGGAGTCAGTTTTATTTGGTGTCCCAGTTCTGAAATTTAAAAAGAAAAAAAAAAAGAAAGTGAATTGCTCTGTGGAAGAAAAAATACAGAAGTGATGACCTCAGTAAATCTGGAGCAAAGGAATCTGCAGATGGACAAAAAAAGAAAAAGAAAAATGGTCTAAAACCAGAGGCTAAGAAAGCTCATCAGTCTGTCCACAGGTTTGAGAGCTTCGCATGGATATGATCAAAAGAGACTTAAATAAACAAATATTGGCTGTTTTTTTTTAAAGCTGCTTATAAGCCAAATATTTTCTAGCACCAGTAAAAAGAGTAAATCACTAAATATTTGTTTACTGGTTAATATTGCATGATCTCGCATCACTCAGAGAGCTGTGCAACTGTTATTATTCACAGTTAAATGAAAAACATCTCGAAAATTCGTCAGATCATTTTTAGTGAAACGGAAAGATGGACAGATTTATATATAAATAACTGGCAGTTATTGGAATAATTGACAGTGAACTAGAAGGAAACCTGGATGCTTGAAGCAGCGATAATGATCGGTTCTGCTGCAGCTGCTGGACCGTGACGGGCAGAACCGGGACAGGACGCTCTCATTAGAAGTGAGAATAACAGATTCATTTAAAGCTCCCTGATAGTGGGTATCATCAGGGAATTTGGTGGTGTTGGTTGGATGGATGGATGATGGAGAAACCATGGGTGGAGACAGAATAAAAGATGGGAGGGGGTACACACTCAGTCCGACCTTCACGTGGTTAAAACTTTTTTTTATCATCGGAAGAACTTAGCCAGAGTCGGCCCGTTTCTCTCTCGGGCCAACACGGAGATGCTCATAGCTCGAGTCGTTTTGATTACTGCCATGCCCTCCTTCCTGGTCTTCCCTACAAAACCATCTCACATCTTCAGAACTCGGTTGCTCGTGTGCTGACGAGGACCAGAAAGCGGGCTCACATTAAACCCGGTTTAAAATCCCTGCATGGTTTCCCAAGCAGGGGGTCTTAATGGTCTTGCTTCGTCTTATCTTACTGATTTGGTACCTTACAAACCCTCGCGGACCCTCAGGTCCTCCAGCACCGGCCTTGTTGTTAACACCAGAACCCATGGTGATGCTGGTCCAGTACCATGCCCTACGTTTATGGACCGGCCTGCTGGAGAACCCGAGAACTGCAGAGACTGTAAACGTTTTTAAAATCAGGCTCAAGACCGACCTTTTTAAACTGGCTTTTAACTAAAGTTTGTTTTAATCCTGTTTTAGTCTTCCCATCTCAGATTTTCTATTTAGCTCTGATTTTTAACACATTTTATTGTTATTTATTGCAGATATTCTATTTATTTATTTGCCTTTACCTATTATGACTTATTAAAAAGTCATTTTTATTTCTATTTTCTGTACATTTTTATTTTTACTTTTATGTTTCCTAGACTTTTTACCTTTTAACTCCGGTGTTGTCTCAGTGGGAGCCCTCTGCATTGGAGATGCTCTTGACTCCGGTTGCCATGGCGATGGGACGGGGTCACGGCTCCCTGTGATAGTGGGAAAATGATCCCTCACTGGTTCTTCTGTGCCCAGAAATATTCTCCATGTTGTTATTTATTTGTTTATTCTGATTGTGTTTTATCATTAATATCATTGGGGCTGATTTTGTTTTTATTGTTAAAGCACTTTGTGCTACATTTTATTGTACAAAAAGTGCCTTATAAATAAAGTTTGATTTGATTTGATAAAGTGCCCACATTTTTATTGCACCTCACCTTTTCTGCATGTTTACAGCTTCATCGGAGGAGATGTTTTATACTGGGTTAACTGGTTTCTCTTTAATACTCTGGTGAAGATCTTTTGTTGATACTTTTCTGATGGGAACGGGCCGTATCATCAGCTTTTACCCATAAACCATCAGTGAACCGTCCTTCTGGTGCTGACTCAGCGTTTCTAATCATCTGCAGTTTTATTCTTCCAACTCTGCAGGGATTACATAAGGCACTTTCATCTGTTTTACTTTATCACTTTTATTTCAGTTTATCAAGCGTGTTTCTTTTAATAAGAATGATTCTCTTCTAGTTTGTTCTTCTGAATATATTTGATTTTATTTCTGCAGACGGAGGCGATGAAAGGAGCTCTGCAGGACCTGAAACTGAATATCGTTGAAATGACCGACGAGAACGCGACGCTGGATGGAGGAGACGTTCTGTTCACAGGTAGGTTTCTCTGCCGGTTCAGTACCTGAACCGGGTCGAGCCTGCTTTAGTAAAACGGGACGTCTGAACCAGCCCCCTTCATACAAATCAGCCGAGCTAAGAGAACCGCCGGGCTGCAAGGAAGTAAAGTCTGTGCTCTCCGGGTCAGGTGGACCACCAGAACCTGAAAGTCTGAGTCCTCACTTTATCACCCATTACTTTTCTCTGCGTTACCTGCACCAGGTGCATCGAAAGGTTTTGTCAAACGTTTTCGGCTTCGTGTTGAACAACCTGCCCGTGAGCGCCCCTTCTGGATTAAGCGTGAACTACTTCTGGTACACAGTGGAGTTTGGTTCTTCCATTTGGGTCCAGTAACACTGAAACCAAGTGGGACCTGTGCTATTTGCCCATTTGAAGCCAAATATATGGGCCAACGCAGGTAGAACCCCCCACAGGACCACTTTTATATAAATGCGGGCTAACTCTTAGAAACAAAAGGAACCGCAATCAAGCCTGCATTCTGAGAAGGAAGTTCTCCGATGGGGAAATGTGGACTTTCTCTCAGATACGACGGTTCTGAAGATTAAAGTAAGCGAAGGGAAAATCAGAACCGTTCAGTGGTGCTGGTTTTGGTGCTGATTGGTACGCTGCTTCCACTGGAGAAGCAGAGAGGATGAGGATGGAGTTTAAAGTTCCCTTTTTGAGTGTGTTTACTTCAGAACTATTGTTTTACTTGCTGAACTTTTACAAGAAAAAAAAAAGTAAAATATGATTTACCAAAAAAATCAACATATGGCACAACTAAAACTTGATGGTAATGACTACCAGAAGTGTGCTAACATAAACCAAAGTATAAAAACAAAGCTTTTTATGTTGTACATTTCTGCTTAATTTGAATTCCAGCAAATCAGAAAAAAAAAGGCATTTGGTATTTATCAAGCTGCAGAGGCACGTTAGCAGCGTCTAAATTAGCCCTCCTCATGAAAGTCCTGGATGACACATCTTACCCACGATTCTGCTGTTCCTGCGGTTACTCAGCTGTTTGAACCTTTTCATGAAGGATTTAACGCCAGAGTCCGTGTTTCAGGGGCATCTGGAGCGCACGGAGGTCCAGTCACCTCAGGTTTTTGTATTTGGTGTGTTTGAATACAGAAGTTATTATTTCCTTTTTAAACAGAACTTTCAAAGTCTTAGACTTCCCATCTTAAGCCCTGTTTTTAACACATTTTATTGTCATTTATTGCAGCTATCCGATTTATTTATTTGCCTTTTCCTATTATGAGTCATTAAAAAGTCATTTTTATTTCTACCTTATATATTTTTTTTATTTTTACTTTGTATTTTTCTCTATAGTTTTTCCTTTTTAACTCCGGTGTTGTCTCAGTGGGAGCCCTCTGCATTGGAGGTGCTGTTGACTCCGGTTGCCATGGTGATGGCCTGAGGTCCATTCATCCCTGGGTTGTGGTGGGGTCCATACATCCACCCACCAGTGGTGGTGTTTAGTACTCTATCCATCCATGGGGTGGGCTGTGGCCCAGTCTGGCTCCGCCTCCTGATGCAGACGGTTCCCTGTGATAGTGGGTTAGTGTTCCCTCACTGGTTCTTCTGTTCCCAACAAGAAGGAATAACATAACTTTTTAATAAATCATAATAGGAAAAAGCAAATAAAAAAATGGGATATCTGCAATAACTGACAATAAAATGGGTTAAAACAGAGAGCTAAAGAGAGGATCTAAGACGGGAAGTCTAAAACAGGATTAAAACCAACATTAATCAAAAGCCAGATTAAAGAGGCGGGACTTTTGTTGGAGGATGTTGTTGTTAATAGGAAACAGCAGAAAATAGTTGAGACATTCAAATGTCTGCTCAGATATCATCCGTGAGGCTCAAAGTCTGGGATTTTGGATCCAACATTCCTCTGCGGGACCTCGATGGCCCGGTGCCTCGGCACACCTGACAGAACTTCCCCTGAAAATAATACGCGTCAAAACGGTTGCATACCATCCTGCAGAGCATCAAAAACCCCACGGCGGCCGTCTTATTCCTGAGTACGGCGGTGAAGGAGATCTCTGCTGAGATCTCGGTACATTCTGTTACAGATCTGAAATGTGGGTCAGAGTCTTCTTCAGCGCTCAGGCCAGCAGGAAAAAAAAAGAAAAATAAAGCACAGTACACTTAATTGAGTTTCTAGACGCTGGCTCTGTGCAGCCAGAATCGGTTTCACATGGCGGGCCCAGAAACATTTCCTGTTGGCAGCGCTTCAGCTCATGGCTCATATTGTAGAGGTTGAGAAGGAACATAAGGAGCCCGTCTCCGAGCTCGGCGTGCCGCGGCGGCCTCGCCAAGCGTCTCAGGGCTCCGTCTGTGTTCGCCACGCCGGGCAGACCGCAGCGGGCCCCCACTTCCACAAACAACCGAGCCCGGGCTACTGCAGCATCACGTGATCACTCTGCACTTGTATGTACAGATTCACATTGAAAACAGCTGTTTTTGTGTTTTGTTTTGTTTTGTTTTGTTTTGTTTTTGTCCCCCCCTCCCAGGTCGAGAGTTCTTTGTGGGTCTCTCCAAACGGACCAATCAAAGAGGAGCAGAGATCCTCGCTGATGCGTTCAAGGTGAGTGGAAGACTTACTCGAAGAACAGTCTGTTCTACATAAAAATTAAAATAATAAAGACAAAAAAAGTCATTAAAAAAACTAAGGAAAACATAATAAACCACCACAACACGCCACGTTTGTTTACGAACTGCACCTTTAAAGCATTTGGAGCCTGAATTGACCAGATTTGAACAAGAGGGTAGAGCTGGAGAGCGATACTTGATAAGACTTAAAAAATGGTATTTTTAATACCTGAGTGAACCTAGTTTAAATTACGAGTTATTATTTAGTTCTTCATTAAAGAAATTGACAGTTTAATATACGTGCAGACAAATAGCAGACTAAATAGCATAAAAGCATTAGCACCACCATGTA
>JAOWBL010000019.1:10311170-10323440 GCA_028564865.1 Zenarchopterus dispar | reverse complement strand
CATCCATCCATCCATCCATCCATCCATCCATCCATCCATCCATCCATCCATCCATCCATCCATCCCTCCATCCATCCCTGCAGGAGCAGCAGCCATAGCAGAGAATCCCTGGGGCCATTGCCATGGCAACCGGAGTCAACATCACCTCTAATGCAGAGGGCTCCCACTGACACAACACCGGAGTTAAAAAGGAAAGAGTCTAGAAAAAATAAAAAGTAAAAATAACGAAATATATGTAAAATAGAAATAAAAATAAGTTTTTAATGAATCATAATAGGAAAAGGCGAATAAATAAGATATCTGCAATAAATAATAATAAAATGTGATTTAAAAACAGGTCTAAAAAGAAAATCTAAGACAGGATTAAAACAAATTTTAGTTAAAAGCCAGATTAAAAAGGTCGGTCTTGAGCCTGATTTTAAAATCGTTAACAGTCTCTGCAGCTCTCAGGTTCTCCAGCAGGCTGGTCTAGAAACGTGGGGCGTGGTACTGGACCAGCACCACCACAGGTTCTGGTATTAACAACCTCCTTCAGCTCTTCTGTGAGGACACCAGGGCGTTCCACGGCCAGCTGAGACACCGTCCTGTCCCGGTTCTGTCTCGAGGCCTTGTCTGAGTTGGATCTGCTGAAAACCGGCCCCCAGCAGGTTCATCCTAACCAGACCATCTCAATTTGCTCTTCTCAAGGTGGGGGAGGGGTTCGTTGGCAAACGCCCGGTGGCCGGGCCTTTACCCATGTGGTTTACCCAGCCGGGCTCAGTGGGTTCGCCCACCTGTGGGCTCACCTGTCCCAGCGGCTGAAGGAGTGGGCTGACCCTCAGCTGCTGAAACCGGCTCCCGGGACCCCTAACATCCCAGAAATCCAGTGATGAAATCATTTTTAAAAAATATTCCTACAGGTTTTAGGGTACCTCTTCAAATATAGCAGCTTTTACCCAAAGTTTTAAATCTCTTAAGTTTTTTTTTTTTTTTCGGTATGTGAGACTGAAGCTGAGAAACCAAGATTCGATGAGCTCATTAAAATTAACGAGCAGCCGTATTCAGGTGCTCATAAAACAATCATCAGTGTCTGTTCTTTTATGTAGCTTGTTTTATTGTAATGGCACTAATGAGCACATTTAGTGAACAGACATCCCGAGGCCAAAGAACGGGTCTCAAATCAAGCTTCTACCAGTTGTTATGTAATTTCCTCATAAACCTTAAGTGACATCAGCGTTCAGACTCTCCTGCTGCTCCTGCGGACGAGCCCCGGCTCTTTTAATTTAAATTCCTCTCATCCTGCTAAGATCACTGCCGTTTAACCGGGAATAAGGACAATTCATCGAAGAAGGCGAGATTTGCTCGGACTCGTCACGCAGCTTAGCTTGATCGCCACCTTACATGAGATGTGATGTTATTAATCTCAAACTGCATTTATAGACTTAGAGCTGTCAGAAAACGACGAGTCAGCAGGTGGATAAGAAACACTTTTTTAGAGAAGAAGTTATCTCACTGCTCAGCGATTTGACCCCCAGGGGGGGCCAAGGCATTTCTGAACTTTTGCTCCTTGTGTCGTCCCGCTGTCGAGAAGCTCGACGTTTCAAGCTTTGTGTTGATTGTGTTTTGCAGGACTACGCCGTTTCCACGGTGCCCGTCCTGGAGGGGCTGCACCTGAAGAGCTTCTGCAGCATGGGGGGGCCAGGCCTCATCGTCATCGGCTCCAGCGAGCCCGCTCAGAAGGCCCTCAAAGTACGGAGTTCGTGCACGCGCACACACATGGCCTGTTTTTGTTTTCATGCATTCACACTGTGGCGTTGCCGCCGCTGCTGCTGCCGGCTGTAGCCATGGTAACCACCGAACGACTATACCGGGATTGTTTTCATTACCGTGACGCACATTGATGCAGTTGATTCAATTTTTTTTTTTTTTTTTTGTCTCTCATCCTCAGCTTGATCCTGTTAGCGTGAGCAACGGTGTCCTTTTTTTTTTTTTTTTTGGCTCTGAAAAGTATTCGAGTACAACAACACTGCAAGACAGGACATTTCACATGTTGATTCAGAGCAGGCTCCCTAACTTCCACTCCAAACACACCTAAAGTCACCTTAATCCTGCCCCCCTCCCCCCACCAAATATTTCTTCTTCTCCTGTAATTTGGGGGGGGATTGCCGCTGGCGCTGGCACCCCGGCCTCGCTCACGAAGCTTTTTGTCCCTACTATCAACCAGCCCGAGTTCATCCGGGCATTAAAGCCTCCTGAACCGATAAAGCAGTGGAAATCCACAAGAGCTGATGCGGCCCACATCCTAACAGAGACAGATTGCTGGTTTACTCCAGAAGTGTAATAAATCTGGGCCCATCCCTCTCATGGAGGTATTTCCAGAATTCCCGAGCATCAGCATGTTAACCTTTTTAATGGCACACGCGAGTGAAATTTGCTGGATTATGTTTTCTCACACTGCTTATGGAAATTCAAAAGTATGAAGACGGTCAACCCTTGCCAGATGTTGTGACTTCCCTCTAGTGTGATAGCTCCCTCCACTGGCCACGCTGGGTATTTTAAAAGCAAGTAAAAGTCGCCCACTTGCTGGATCCTGTTGAGGCTTTACAGCTTTGATTTTAAAAAAAAATGTCCAGATGAGTGCGATACTCTGAATAATCATATAAGCAAACTGATTTCACTTTCCAGCGTTTACTCATTAAGATTCCTGCTGGCTGTAACACCCCGGTAATTAGCTGCTAGATGGAGGAGTGGCCTTCAGCGAGACTTAATGACAGAGCGCTCGCTTCCTAATTACGGATTACATCACCCTCTCTCGCAGCAAAAAGCTTCTGTTTTAAAGGGTTTTTAACAGCCATGCATTTGTAATTAGGTAATGCTCTCTTCGTGTGGGGAGGGAGATCTTATGAAAGCATTTTTTTTTTATTTTTAATGAATTTGAATGAACTTCTTGTTTTTGGATGCAGATGCAGCTGTTACGGCTCCTCGTGCACACCCTTGGAACAAAGACAAATTAGTACAAATTAAGGTTGGAGCCTCGCTAATTCCTTTTGTCTGTCAGGAACCATATTTGGCTTCGCTCATAAACAGAAGGGGATCTTTAGTTGTTTTTTTTTTTAATTTCTTCATCTGTACTCAGGAAGCATCAGAACTTAATATTTGTGTCTGTGTTTGGCGTGCACGTTGACCGGATGGATTTCATAATCCCTCCGTGGCTGTCGGTGCCGAGCATCACACATGAAGTCATCTTCTCGAAATATGGCTGCCGTCACCTCTCCAGCGCTGATTCCCTGCGCTCATGCTAGTAGCCGCCCCCCCCCCCCTTTGCAGGGCAGGTGTTACATCATCGGTCCTCTCCTCGGCTCTGATTCATGAGATCATGACTCTGTTGGTCCAGGTCTGGATCTCCACCTCCAGGATGCTGACGCTTCTGAGCTCCATAAATGATGATGTGATAACACGAGCAAGGCCACTCTGGGGGGCGGGGGGGTGTCCTTTTTCAGTGTTTTAATGTGCAGGTTTTTCCAGTTTTACTGAAAAACTGAGGTTTGTTTATTTCAAGATAAAATGATCTCAAACTTTCCCCCGACAGCAACTCGGCTCTCTGGTCCGGTAGCATCTGAAGCCGTGAATTTTAGCTGCGCTGGAATAACGGGTAGCCAGAGTTTAACAGTTTAAATCATTCGAATGTAAAACTGCTAACAAAGTTGGAAATCTTGATATTCCGAAAAATGATTTTAATGTGTTTCTCTGAGAATTATTGAATAAAAGAGCTTCACTGCCTCGCTTTAGCGATTTCACATAAAAGTACAGCAGAAGAGGGTTGGGGCGGGGGGGTTAAAGAGGAGGTATTTTGAGATGCTTGTTAACCAAAGAGCATCCCTCCACCCTGGATACTGGACGGTTTCCACCCAGAGTACCACCCAAGAGTCATCAGCTCAGGCGATCTAGAGAAATCTCCAGCTTTTAAACTGCTTCTCTCTTTTTCTAATTTTTTTTAATATCTTCTCTGTTTGGGAGGAGTTTTGAAAGAGGCCAGAGTCTCAAAGTTGCTCAAAATTCTTTTCTGTTCATTTGTCAGGAACAGCAATGATGTTCCCGGGTCACTTTGACCCGGTTCACGTTTTATTATCCAAAGGACATTATATGTTACACTAATTAAGGCAAGCAGAAGAAGTTTCAAGTTTTTTTCCTAGATCTTCCAACTTTTTAACCCTAACCCTAACCCTAACCCGGGAACATAACAGGAGGGTTAAGTTCTACCTTCTACCCTTTTTTTTTTTTTTTACCAGTCCTCCTTGATATGTTAGGTTCTAACTTCCAAATTCTGCCGAGGAGGACTAAAACCACCAAAGTGCAACACAAAAGTACGAGACTGACAAAAAGACTAGACAGTGATGGGTGCGGTGTGTGTAGTGTGGTGATCACTGTGATGTACGACATTCATTATAACAATATCACACAACCCTGCATCAAAAAGTTCAAGCATGTCAACTTTACGTTTTAAGGCTGAGGGAATCCTCCTGGAGAAATCCCACGGAGGCAAAGGGAGGCCGTGGAATCGTCACACACGATTCCCCAGCTGAGATTCAAAACAGGAAGTTCCCTCAAAGGGTCGAGTCACCAGCGGAGCATCCACGCGCTCCGTCTTGACCGTCTCAGGCGTTCCTCGGACATCAACAGGAAGTAACTTACTTCCTGTAGGGATTTTTGGAAGCAGACTCGAGTTTTACAGCTGTTGTTGAGTGAGAAGGAGTGTTGTCAAACTTTTTAAAGGCTTCCTGGAAAGGATTACTAAAGTGACCGTTACAAACCTTCACGTCAGGAGCCAAAATCCAGATTACGCTGATTATCTCAGCGGAGTGAAGGGATCACCTTCAGTAAGCTGCTGCAGCCGAGGTCCGAGCAGATTTTTATTTTTTTTAATTGCCTTCCAGTAAATGTTTAGCTTTCGCAGCTCTGACTGAGCACATTTTCCTGCCCGGTTCCCGCTCTGTGTTAACTGGACCTCAGCCACGGGCCAAGAGAAAGCCGCCGTTGATTTGTCTGTGGATTTTACTCTCCAGTAAGCAGCCGGGACGGCTCCTCATGCGCTCCTCTGGGTTAGGGTGGTGCACAGATACGAGCTTTGACCGACCTCAGAGCTCTGAGTTTCACCGAGTCATGTTGACTCGGAGCGTCGCCTCACAACAAACAGAAAAACGACTCTTTAAGCTTTTTTTTTTCAGGTTTCAAATAAATCTCATGGAACTGAAGGATGTTAAAACTGGATCATCAGCGTTATTCCTCTTCACTTTTTGTTTGAAAAAACTGTGATCTCTGATGGGCCATTCGTCTCTCCACGGCTCATTTTGTAGGACACGCCCACTAGTGACCCGAGACTCGGTCCGGTCGTGCACATGCAGACTCACAAATGGCTTTTTTAGTTCTTGTAAAGTAAATTAAAATTATACTTTTTATCATTTATCAGTTTTTTTTAATGGTTGGAATTATGTTTTTGTGTTTTTTTCTCCTGTAATGAAGGTTGTATTATCGGGTTTTTCCTACGTTTTCCTGAAGTTCGTGTTTGGTCTTTCTACTTCCTGTGTTACTTTAAAAGTCGGTGTAAAGTTCTGATTTGAGTGTAAGTTGTTATCTTTAATTATTCTTTGTTTTATTAAAGTGCAGGAGACACTAAGTGTAGTTTCCAGGGCGCTGAAAACACGATCATCTGGAGAGTTTTTTTCTCTCATTGGCTCTCGATGACATCACGGAGGGCAAGGTGGTCATGTGACGTCATATTAGTCAGGCTGTACGGTCCTGCGAGCATTTCAGGAAGTCGTTTTTAAAGCAGATTTTTGACACGGCGACGAGGATCAAATCTGTCGATCCCGCTGGATCTGCTGGTTCTGATCTGGAAATTGGCCCATTCACAAGTTGTTAGTTCTGCCCATCAGCCTCAGGGAGTCGGACCAATCAGAAAAGGGTGCACAAAGTAGATGTTCCCAGGAGTCTCAAACCTGCAGCGTCGGTAATATCATGTAAGGTAATTCACGCTTGTAAAGACTAACCCCGCCTCCGTAAACAGCACATTCTCCGCTGCTGGACCGGGCCCAGCCCAGCCCAGTGGCCATTGTGTCCGCGTGGTCGCCACACTCCCGTCTCAGCCACGCCACTGAAGGAACGTTTCTGCTTCCACGCCTTCGGTGGCGGCGGACTGACGATGGTGAAAGATGAGGACGATGAGGCAGAAAACAGACTCATCAGCAAGGGCTTCTGGGAAAAGACCTTAAGATACCTTTTTGTGAATGAATGTTGAAACTCCAGATCCCCCCCCTCCTTTTTAAGCCCCCCCACCCCCTCCCTCGAGGTATCCGTCTGCACATGTTCTGCTCATAAACATTAGGAGACACCTGCCTCACTTCTGGTCATAACATCCTCAACCCCGCCACCAGAACTTCCACTTGGCAGCAGCGCCGTCTCCTCTCCCCCTCCCCCGCCCCTCCTCCCACCTGTGGATTACATAAAAAGAGGGGTGGGGGGGGTGCTGTCTGGCCCCCGTCTGCTCCTGTCTTCTCCATTAAAACCCCCTCCGGCACATTTCGGCGGTTTGGGCCGGTAAAACAATGCGGTGCTGCTTTTGATGTCGTGGCATCGCTCCGAAGACAAAAAAAACAAACAAACAAAAAAACAAATGTCTGATCTCAGTCTGTCTTTACCAGTGTCTGATTTCTGTTTCGGGCTGTGTGCAGATCATGCAGCAGATGAGCGACCACCGCTACGACAAGCTGACGGTGCCCGACGACCTCGCCGCCAACTGCGTCTACATGAACCTGCCCGGCAAGGGTCACGTGCTCCTCCACTGCACCGCCGAGGAGTTTCCCGAGAGCGTGAAGGTAAAGCTGCGCCGGCTTCACGCGTCTGTCTGAAACCCACACCTGCCTGAGGTCACCGGTGACCATGGAAACGCACCCGGGTCGCTTTATCGGTTCAGATTTAAAGAGCACTTGTCTCGAGTCTTCGTCCTGTCCAGACCTCAGAGGAAAACAACCGGCTGGAGACAATAGAAATAGAAAAAGAGCTTACCACAGAAAAGGTTGTTGTTTTTTCTTTCTTTTCTCGACAAAGCGACCTGTGGATTGATGGGAAATGACCTGCCGTGTGGCTCCGGCGAGATGAGGAACAATGAAGTCCCAAAAAAAAGTTTTGACGTGGGTTTGAGCTGTTCAACAGTCCTGGGTCTGGTTTTCTTTTTCCACGATTTGCCAAATGTTTTTTAGTCGATAAAAGAAGTCCACTTCAGCACCTGGACCCTTCCACTGCAAAGCCTCACGTTGTTGTAACGGAAGCGGTTCAGCATTGTTTTGCTGAAAGATTCAAGGTCTTCCCTGAAAAAGACATTTTGGCAGGAAAACCTTTCTAAATCTTTTGACTTTTAAGTTTCTTTTCCAAATGTACAATAGGCCCTAATGCAGCCCCACACCTTCACAGATGTGGGCTTTGGCACTGAGTGGGAAGGTCTCAGCCTTTTCAGTCATTTATGGTTTCCGAAAAGAATTTCAGATTTCACTTAAGTCTGTTTTAAAAGAGCTTCCCATGAAAAAGCTTTAACCTACACTTGGATGACATGGGAAACTGTTTTTACACAGTGATGGGGGTCATGTGACTGGGGTCATGTGACTGGGGTCATGTGTGTGAGATTCGCATGACAGAATCACATCCGCGTTTGAGGAACGTTTTCCTGAAGGCCTGAAGATCGTCTGATATTGATTTTTAACCTCTCGGATAGATTTCTCCAGACTTGCAGAGTTTTCTGATATTATCTACTGGTGCATGTTCACATTTTAGCAAAATGAAATTGTTTTCATCTCGGGTCATGTGACTGACCAGTTTCCACTTCCTGTTGCAGCCTGTTGTCGTCCTTGAACCAACTTTGTGGGATGTTGCTGCCATCAATTTAAAAAATATGTTAAAATATCACACTTTTAAACATTTGATGGTTTTCAGGCTCTGTTATGAATGCAATATGGGTTTTTAAGACTTAGAATTTATTTTATAATGTTTTTATCTATAATTTATGTGGAACTTAAACTTTTTTTAGAATTGAGCAGTTTTTTAATATAAGGAAAAGAGTTGTCTTATGACAGTTATTTACTATTTTTAAATTCAATATCTAAGCTTTTAATGTGCATTGTTTTCTTTTCAAAAAGTGCAAGTAGTCATGTGACTCTCATTGGTGCAAAAAAAAAATCCATATATTTGTAATATTCTGATAAATCATGTGGACATTAAAGCGTAAGAAATGATACTTGTATTCTCCAGCGTTACACATTAGCTTGATCTATTTACTTCTAAATGTTCCTTTTCTCCCTCAAGCACATTTTCCACATCTGTTTGACGTGACTGATGCGTTCTCGCGAAGGTTTGGACGGACGAAGCCGTCTTATTTTGATGCTTCGGGTTCAAACGGATTCTGGCAGGATTTAACCTGGCAGCGAGCAGTCTGCTGCGACGGCGCTCAGACCTCAAAATGTACTCTGTGGTTAAAACCCCGGGCCCCACCTGCTATTTTTAGAAACAAGAATTTACTAAATTATGCCTCTCTGGACATAAATCCTCAGCGGGCTCTGGGCTCCTTTTGCAGGAGGATGAACTGAGGGAATTCAACTCGGTTATGATAAAAATCTGTTTATCTTGCTTCCTGCTTTCTGAACATTTAGAGAAATCTGTGTTTATTTCTGTAAATCTTTTCATGCCGGTTCAAACTTGATGTCGGTCTTGAGCTCCGTTTAAGAAGCTGTAATGTTTGGAAAAAAAAAAAGTGGAAAATATATTATTGGGGCAAAACACAGTAAAACAACAGGGGTGGTTTTATCAGAACCGGCTGACGGGGTCTGGGTTCTGGTACATAATCCCCAGAGGAAGTTGTTGCTTGTTCCTCTCATGAGATGTGCAGCTTTTTTTTTTTTTTTCAGCTCTCTGCAAGACATCTGCTGCTTTTCTGACTCTAAACAGTCGAACCGCCGCTCTATTTTTAGTCGCTGGTGAAGTTGCATAAGAGCTCCCTGTAAACAAAGGCAGGGGGTCATAACAGGGGATTGGTGGGGCTGGAGGGGGCGGAGGGCGGTACCGAGCATCTTCAATGGTTAGCAGCAGCGACCTTCTCCACAAAACACTGTGTCAACCTGACCCGAATCTGAATCTCAGCCGGAGCAACCTGAACTCGGAGCAGGCTTTTTACTGATATCTGAAAGCTCCGGGTTTCCTGATTGCATGGCCTGAACTTTACCATCACCAGCTGCTGTTTTTTTTCCCCACAATAGTTTTTTTCTGAGATTTGGTACCCCAACAGGGCCCAAATAGTTCATTCTCCTTCTTCTTGAGACGATGAGCATCCAACTTTTCATCCTTCGGCTGCGAGGTTGAGCGACACGTCTTCGCAGCTTATTTGTATATTTAGAGACAAATAACTGCATTTTCTACTAGTGATAATAGTATTAATACTAACACCACCCGTGATGTGTCTAGGGTATAACTCAGCTGGGGCAGGCTCCATCGAATTCAGTGGATGTAGGTCATAAGTGCATGAATAGTCTAATAAGGTAAAAACGTGTCGCTGACTCTGGGGAGCTCTTATCCCGACTGCTCATCAAAATTCCTCCCCGACTCTGCAGTCTGAGGGTGATGTGAGCGCTGGATTCTGCAGGTCAAAAGAATCGCTCGTAAGCACTTCACAGAATCCCACTTCAAAGGGACAAAATGATCCCTTTAACCGATCACTGTGGAAGTCCTTCAAGACGACCGCTTCCTGATGCCAGTAGCGTGTACTTTATAGCAAACCGACCTTTTTGTCCTTTTTAAACCATCCTTTTTAACCATCACATTATGTCAGTTAAGACATAATAAATAAATAAATTCAAACACAGAATGGGCGTGGCTTGTGGAGGTAGGTGGGGCTGTCTGGAGTATTCTTGTTGGCACGGCAACTAAACCAACTAATTCAACATGACTAGCTGCTATTATTATTATTATTATGATTATTATTACAACTGCTACTATCATTACTGCTGGGTTAGTATCCCCATATCTTAATTATTATCAATACCAAAATCATTACAACTATCTATTTATCCTTATTTGTATCCTTCTAACCTCTTTTTCAGTTATTTACTCACCTTTCTAATTGGTTTTGCTTCACCTCCTTCTTTTTTTATGAGTATATTATGTATGCCCATTCCTCTTTTTTTTTTTTTGTTAGTTTTTCTTGTTTACAATAAAGAGGAAAAAGCCAAACAAAACAAAAAACAACTTAAAAACCATCAAATCAAAGACTGGTAATAGGTATCTAAGAAGAGGCCTGCATATATGATGTCAAATTATTATATCTGACAGAAGTGTGATCAAGTTAATAAAATGACATTTTTCTCGTTCCCAGACACAAAAATCCCCGCTCTTCACTTTGGAGTTTTTGATTGATGCATCTTTCAGTATTTCTGTTCGTGATTCCTCCAGACTAACGATTACACCATAAGCTCTGTGTTTATTTTTTTATTTTTTTATTTTAATATACAGCTCTTGAGAGACTTGAGATCTCTTCTGCAAAAAATATTCTGGCAAAGTCGGTCCTGTCCGTAATCGGCGACGGTTGCATAACGGCGAGCAGAAGCTCCCAGTCGACAGCGGTCAAAGTGGACAGAGTTAGGACGGCCTCCACATCTGCAGCCAGATGTGTTTCTCTACACATCTTCTTAAACGACTCGATGGGATTAAAAACCCAAACTCACGACCTTTTCGTTTAAAAAAGGAAGCATGAAGGTGGCAGTTTTCTGTTAGACCAGCAGAAGAAAGAAAAAAAAAGGTAATCATGAATTAGTTTGGTGTTCATATTGAAATACTGCTTTAAATGTAGGAAATAGGTGGAAAGTTCAGTTTGGGGATTATAAAGAAGAAAATTTGCTGTTTTGAAAAAAAAAACCCCTCACCTGTTCAGATTGTTCTGTGACATCACAGGTGCAGGCCCCACCTCCTCACCTGTATCTCCACCCAGCCTCGCGTCATCCAGGATTTACTGTCCGTCACAAAACTGTAACAACAGTTTCAAAGAACACCGCCAGTTGGGAGGAGTTAAAGGAGGTGGCTGGCTCCGCCCACAAAAGCTGGCTGCTGTGAACATGTCTGAGAAGGGAGCTGCTGTTTGGTATTCTGATCAAAAACAGTCCGAAATTTCATCAAGACTTCAGGAAACAGTCAGCTTTAGAAATCAAACAAACAATTTACCTCCTTTTAGGTAAGAGATAAAATGTTAGACTGAGGCAGAGGTGAGAAGGTTCCTGGTTCGATTCCCGGCCTGGCAGGAGTCTTTCTGTGTGGGGTTTACATGTTCTCCTCATGTGTCCGTGGGTTTCCTCCCACAGTCCAGAAACATGCATGTTAGGTTGATTGACAAGATGTGAGTGTGCATGGTTGTTTGTGTACTGGTGACCTGTCCAGGTGTTTTCCTGCCTCTCACCTGTAATGGTATGGTCTCCAGCAGACCCCCGTGACCCAGTACAGGACCCAGCCGGTATAGAAAATGGATGGATGGATGATTTAAGATGTGGGGGGGGGAAAAAACAATGAAAATGATGTAGAAACAGGTCGACAAAGGAAGTGATAATACTAATAATAACCTGGGAGTTTGGTCATGTGTTGCCAAAATGTCTTCAGTGGAGAAGAATCACGAGTTACGAACCTTAGTGAGATAACTCAACGACATCACCAGAAGCCTTGTCAGCCATATTGCATCATGACATATAAATGTGTTTAGTTGGCCCCTCTGGCTGTAGCTTAAAGCCTTTCCCTATCAGGGCAGGCTTGAAGAAAGAGTTTAAAGAGAAGAATGTCCTGATTTGGAAGAACGGTAGGAAAACAGTGGTTTTCTTCTGGAAAATGTCCACCGGGTGACACACTGCTTTACAAGGGTCTGTTGAGGATGGCGTAATAGTTCTCACTCCCACTTTTGGAGGTTTTGCCTGGAGACAAGGAAACCTTTAATGCGTGTTCTGCTTCACATTTTTAGTCTCTCTGCAGGGTTTTATATCTCTGAAAATTACAGGTTGTCGAGAAGCGTAAACAAGCTTAAGTGTTGTAAAAGTTTTACCTTCTGTTTAACTACCAAATACGTCTGAAAGCAAACACCCGCGCACCTTTTCTGATACATTTGTAATAATGCTGGGATAATTGGTACCAGTAACTTTTATGTGTGTGTGTGTGTATATATATATATATATATATATGTGTGTGTGTGTGTGTGTGTGTGTGTGTGTGTGTGTGTGT
>JAOWBL010000019.1:10247214-10267768 GCA_028564865.1 Zenarchopterus dispar | reverse complement strand
GGACGCTCTATATTGGTCCTTGGTCCAAGACGCGCTACATTCGTCCAGGACTCTCTACATTGGTCATTGGCCCAGGAAGCTTTACATTGGTCATTGGTGCAGGATGCTCCAGATTGGCCCAGGATGCTCTACATTGGTCCAGGACGCTCTACATTGGTCATTGGTCCAGGACACTCTAGATTGGCCCAGGATGCTCTACATTGGTCCAGGACGCTCTATATTGGTCCAGGATGCTCCATGTTGGTCCAGGATGCTCTATATCTCTCACAAGAGAAATTGTACGTAGTGAATGGGTAAATCGAGCAACATTTAAGTGAACCATCCTAAATGATGCTGACATTTGCTTTCTATCAAGTAGAGTTACCACAATTAACTGACATTGGTAAACATTTAATTCTACAGGTGAACTCATTACTCAAACCGATCTCCAGTAAAAATCCTCCTCCCATGGTGCCCCCCCCCCCAACACACACACACACACTCTCTCCTCTTGACATTCAACTTAACTGGAGGACGTCAGGTCTCACTATGCTCAATAATTCGTTGTTTCTTGTCATTTTACTTTAGTTTTTTTTTTGTCAGTGAAAGAACGAGTCCGTCTCAGGATACCTTACATAATTAAGACCTCTTTCAGCTCCCCTGATGGTTGAAATTCATCCTCGACTCCTTCTGGAAGTCAGGAGGACAATAATACCTAATTTACTGACAATTACTTTTATCAGATGTTTGAAAATGATGCTTTTACCCTTCAGGACAACTTTGCAATATAAGTATACTTGACACAGTGGGTATATATGTGTGTGTGTGCGTGCATGTGCATGTGTGTTTTCCCTAAACTTCAAAGAACCTCACAATGTTTTCATCTGAGCACGCTGGAGACGCATTGATCCATTTCTAATCAAGCGCTCGCACCTTGCACCTGTTAAAAAATCCTGAGGGAAGATTTTTTTTTTTTTTTTTTCACGCTCCGAACTTAAAAGCCTGAGTTGAAAAATTAAGTTAGACAAGACAGTGGTTTAAAAGGTAGCGCAGAGTAAAAAAAAAAACAAAAAAAAAAACGAGCAGGATTTCTGCAGGGGATGGAGCGCTACAACAGATTTTTTATTTATTTATTTTTTTTGTTCGCATGTGCTCGATAGCCTGAATACAGTTTTATGAGTTTTGGAGCTTCAGCAGAGGATTACAGTCATTATTAAAAAAAAAAAAAAAAATCATTGGCTTGCATTGTTCGAGGGAACTGATGCTAATTAGATAAGGCCGTTGTTTGCTGGCAGCGGTCGGACTAAGCTGATCTTAGGTCACTACACGTTGTGAATGATGAACCAAAGAATCTGAAAAAGCTGAAAAAAACAAAAAACAAAAATAAACCAACTAAAAAATGAAGGCTATAAATATCACGGTTTATGTGTGTTTGCGGGCGCCTGAGCATTAAGGTTCAGCGCTGTGATTTTGACCTTAATTTACCACATTAGCGCCAAGTCTCCAGAGGGTCGTTGGATGCGTGTTGGAAGTCGGTAACCCCCACCCCACCCCACTTCCACTTCCACCCCCGACACCTCCCACTGCTAACTGACTTCGATGAATGACACGTTTATGCCTCACTTAGTAAATTACACTAATATGCGAGTGTGTGTTTGTGTAGTTGTGTGGGCAAGACGGGAGGTTGTGAAGTGGGGGGGTCAGCAGCAATCTGTAAAGTTAGAGTTTTTAATGAGATCAATGCTTTTCTTTCTGCCTCTCCAGATGGTTGTGGTACTAGAGGCTGTGTGTATTTCTGAGTGTGTGTGTGTGTGTATTTGTGTGTGTATTTGTGTGAGATTGTGTAGGCGCAAGGGAAGGAGCTGCAGGGACCTTGGACAGATAAATCTTTAATCATGTGCTTGCTCTCATGTTTCCTTTAATTGCCCCCCGAATCAATAAAAGGATGGCAGTATTTTGGTTTAAAGCGCTTTGCGTGTGTGTTTTTAAAAAGCGATAGGAAATTATTTGTTTTATAGAATAAATGCACGTTGCTTTCTGTGTTTATTTTTGTTTTATGTTACATATTTTACCGTAAATATTCATTATACTCCTTTTGTGCGTTACTCTTTTATCTTTTTGACAACATTATCAGCTTTCCACTGTGATGTGTGGGCAATATTTTGCATATTTAATAGGTCAATATCTCAAAGCAAACCCTCGTATTTAGCTTTTTTTAAATTTTTATTTTGTTCTTTAATTCTGTTGTATAATTCTTAAATATTTGCCGGTCCAGGCGAGCTGAGCCTCGGCGCTTGTCTGTGGATGTTCATGTGTGGGAGGGAAACTAAGCAGCTTCCATCTGAGACCGGTGAGAGACTCGGTTTCCTTGAAGGTTTTTGTTTCTCTTCCTCTTTGTCATTGTTTCTTTTTTTCTATCATTTCAAATCCGTCTGTGTCTCATCCCTCTCTCTCTCTGGTGCATCCTTTTAATCAACAGCAGGAGCAATGCTGGGGGTTTGGGGGGTGAAGTTGTTCATGTGTGGAAGTATTGTGATTGCATTCTTTCTTTTGGGGGGAGAGAGAGAAAAATACTGATTGTGTGATGGTTCTGACGAATGGTGTGTAGTTTTGTGTGTGTATTTGTGTGTATGTGTGTAATTCAGGTACCACCTGAAGAAAAGAAAGACAGTAGAGGTCAGATGCCATTTTGCTGGCTCCAGAAATTCTGCAGAGATTTACAACAAATACTCAGTTTTGGTCAGTAAAGAACAAGTGAATGATATAAAACTTATATTTAATTTGTCTATAGAAATGTACAATTTGTTGACCCATGACTAGAAATATCTTTCCACTAGGCTCTGACTGATAGTGGCCAATTTTTTTACGCCAATAATGCCAATTTTATTTATTTATTTGGTCTTGGTCAACATATGCAAAAAAAAAATTATATATTTTTTTGCAAAACTTTAAATGAGTCTGTTGTTTAAGTTACTTATTGTAAGCACACACTAGAAAAAAAAGACATTTGATTAAATTCAACACCTAAAAATAAAAATAAACCTTGCAGAGCACCAGCTAACACCAGTCTGACTTCAGAGTTGAAGCCAAAGTGGAAGTAATAAAAGTTGCAGTTCCTATATTGACCACTGGAGGCTGACTGTAAAGGTTATTCAGCGTTTATTGATTCCCATCTTAAAATGCACAACTTTGCCACAGAAATAAACATATTTAAAACCTTGTTGAAAATGGTTTGGTCATATCTCGGTTTCACATGACAACTGGGGGGAGTGAACTTTTTTTGTACCATGATACAAGAGTTTATATGAAACTGTATTGTTATAAATACTTTAGACACTGGCTAAGCCAACCGCCAATCAAGTCTTTGTCACCTCCTCAGAGCCGTTGGTAGTTTGTGGTAACCCATCATCGGGTAAATGCAGCGGTCATTTCTGATTTCACCACCAATGCGACATCTAAGGGTGACGGGAACCCTGGTCCAGTCAGCCTCCCCGGGCCCGTTCGTCCCGCCTATTGGCGTCCTAGCGCTGCACAATACAAAAGAAAAACGGGCTTCAGAACCGCTTTTCAGAAACCCTCAGGGTGATGTCACGGGTCGCCTGTCCAGTAATTTTGATATTTAAACGGAGCCCACAGTTGATTCTGTTAGCGTGTGCAGTCGATTGTGTTCTGGGAAAGAAACTCTGAATCAGCCAGAACCAGTCTCGGGGGAGTTGAGACCTTCTCAAGAAAATGACAATTGCAGTCAGGACGAGAAAACTGCAATCAGTCCATCTGTAATTATCTGCTGTCTGCTTGTGGCCACGCAGAGATTGTGCAATGTTATCATTTCCACATTTTAACTGTGGAAGGAAAATTATAACATACCGGCAGATGTGTTTTGCTGTTTGTTTACAAAAGAAAAAAAAAGAGAGGAGCTTTCCAGATGTCAAAACTGAAACTCGAATATCCACCTAATGAACAAGTATCTGGATGTCTGAGTATTTGAGCGTAGCATGTTATTTTTTGTTTTTTTTATGTGTTCATCACTTCAACACTAAAACTGAGCTGCTAAGAATCAGTACAACATCTGTGCAGCTGCAGAAATGGAGCCTCTGATTGATTATTAAATGGTCTGTTTGTCCATTTGTCTCAGTCTTTGATGAAACTGTACGTTTTAAGACCAAGCAGTAGTGAGCGTCTGATTGGCTGCATCATATATCTGAATTACACCCAAACAAGCCCTCCTCAGATCGAAAATCAAGTTTCCACTCTCGTGAACATCCAGATGATGACTGCTTTCATCAAACAACTCCACGTTTTCTCACAAAAGACTCGTATTGACGAAGCTATGCAAATAGGGTGTGGAGTGGACTGGCTTTGCCGTGTGAACATCTGTATTCATCTCCACGTGCCCGTTTGAGTCGGCTTCGAGGTTGCGAGAGAGAAAGCCAGCTTCCGACTGTTAGTGTCACCATGATGAAGAGACTGTGTAGATTGCTGTCGGTTAATGAGTCCGTCTGTGTGTGCGCCTGCATACGCTAGCGAGGTGTCCCGATGATGAAGAGGCATCTCGGATTCTTCGGGCCCGTTTGGGACAGAGCTCCATGTGTGTCCGGAGATGTTCATTAGCTTTGAGGGATTGTAAGAAAGTAGTGAACCCGCGGGCAGAAATGGAGGGTTTTGACCATTCCCTGTTTGCCCTGGGAATCCCAGACCTCAGTACTGATGGATCAAAGAAACCACTGAAGAGGCAGAAACGCACAAACACACTCATGCAGAAAAGAGAATTTCTTTGAATTTGGATAGTAAAGATTGTTTTTGGTGTTACTGAGCCCCTTTCCTGACTACTCTATTTCCTGTGTAAACAAAGGACTGTGCCAGTCTTTTATTTACTTCTCAGGGTACCAGGGACCGGTTTCTGATTCTTGTGAGTTGCTGTATTTTTCTATCTGTTCTTCAGCTTCCAGCTGTCTGGGTTTGGGTTTCAGGAGTAACAGCCTAAGGAAAGAGGTCCAAACATCCCTCTACCCACTGTCCACAAGGCATCCAAACCCAATCCCTGAACCACTTCAACCAGGATTTTCCTCCCTATTCCGACCGAGAACCATGATCCCAGTTTTGGGAGGTGCTGATTTTAATTCCCATCACTTCACAATTGACTCCAAACTGGTCCTGTGAAAGCCAGAAATCCAGACATCATGATGCTAAAAGGCCTGTGTCATCTGCAAAAAGCGGAAACGAAAATCTGGACACCACCATACCTGATCCCCTCCGGATCCTGGTTGTGCCTGGAAATCCTGTCCATTAAAGTTATGAGGGCACCCGTGGTGGAACAAATCCAACTTACTACCAGTAATGTGGACCAAACCCTGCTCAGTAAAGGGACTGAAGGGCCCAGAGTGAGGGGACCCAGAATCCCATACTCCTGAGGGATGTGGTCATATGACTGGTCCGAGTCAGCAACGCATATAAAGGCTGGTTGAGCACAATCCCATTCTCTCTAACAGCGATCTGTAACAGTGCACATGTATGCTGTGTTTTGCTTGTGAAGAAGAACATTCTGGACTTAAAACAACTCCAGGTGTAGCATTAAATAGTAAAGTGTATGAACTTTAATTTGTGGTCAAAGTGATGTGAATCAAAGCACAACGAAACAAGAGTTTGCAGTAAAACAGCGGTTCATATAAGGACTGAGGTCAGCTGAGATGGTGGATACAAGCGATGGAAATGAGCTCTCTCTGTAGGGTGTCCGGGGACTCCCTCAGAGATAGGGTGGTAGTTCGGTCATCCAGAGGAGCTACATGAGGTGGTTTGATTATCTGGTGAGGATGTCTCCTGGACGCCTCCCTGGTGAGGTTTTCCAGCCATGTCCTACTGAGAGGAGGCCCCGGGGAAGACCCAGGACATATTGGAGGCACTATGTCTCTTGGCTGGTCTGGGAACACCTTGGGATCCCTCCCAGATGACCTGGACCAAGTGGCTGGGGAGAAGGAAGTCTGGGCTTCCCCCATTAGGGTACTGCCCCCACGACCCGACCACGGATAAGTGGAAAAAGATGGATGGGTGGGTGGATGGATGGTCAGCTGACCCACATCATATTTGAACCCTTTTAACACCCAGCTGTGTTACCAGCGATACCTGTACCACATGTTTTCCCGAGATCACTTATATCATAACGGCCAACATATGTTGCCATGGTAATTTCACTCATGCTGTTGCAGGAAGCGGGTAAACCTCTGGAAACACTCAAAAATGTAATTCCACTGAAGTTATGGCGTGAATTAAACCCCCACAGGAGGCATCTCCTGTGCAGTCGCCGCCACATTGTTATAAATGTTCACAAGTAGACTATCAAATGTTGCACAAACTACTGTCAATAGATCGGGGGTAAATCGAAGAACGTAATCTGATTTCTCCAAATAAGTCCGGCTAACCGAAGAAGCGCATTAATGAGAGACTGATGAGATTTTCTTTTCAGCGGCGTGGCTGAGGAAAAGCTCTGAATCTCTCCGTCTCTTCTTCCACGCTCCCTTTCATGCACATGGCCACTCCGGATTTGTTAAATCTCTTATTTAAGTTTGTTGAATTACAAATTTCCATCATTTCTATTAATTTTGCATGTGAAGCTGTATTTTTTTTCGTACTTTTAGACTTTTTTAGTTTTTAATTATCTTATTAAGCTTGTAGGCTTTCAGCTCTTCTGTAGTTTGTCTTTAAATTTAAAACTGCAATCTGTTGACTTAGAAAAACAAAAACATAAAATAAGTGTCTTTTTAGCTTGTATGAAGTATAATTTTATGCTACGTCCACATATATGTTTGAGACAGAAATAAATAAAAAGAGATGACGGGGAGTGTTGGAGAAACAGGAGCGGAATATGAAGTCTTTGGTAAATGGCTTTCATTCCTCTCAACGGTTTTGAAATGAGAGGCAGAATTACACGGTCACGTATGAACCTGTGCACATGCGATGGAAGTGCTGGAGAGGAGGGAAGAGGCCCACTGTGTGAATGTGAGATGCTGTGCTCAGTGTGAGCGCACCTGCTGCTTTGGAAAACGGACCACGGATCCAAGAGGCGGATGAACACGGTTTCCATGGACTGACCCGGCTCTGTGTGTGTGTGTGTGTGTGTGTGTGTGTGTGTGTGTGTGTGTGTGTGTGTGTGTGTGTCCAGGCTCTGCTAAAGCAGGCGAGCCACAGATCAATTTCCTTTTATTGTGGCAGAGAGGAGACTTGAGATGCATGGCCTCCCGTGACCCAGATTCATTTTTTTTTTTTTTTTTACTTCCTGCTTCTTCTCATTGGCATACTGGCATAACATCACAGAGAGGAAGAGACGGAGGAGGAGAGATCAGAGCCGATAACGAGAAGGTGAAAGGAAAAGGGTTAAAGCGTCAAAGCGTGGCAGAAAACGGCAACAAGAGGATGTGGAGAAGAATGGAGTTCAGTGTCAGGACACTTTATAAATGATGATGCCCCGGTGCTGATGAAAGTGTCGGTCAGGTGTGATGGGTCGCATCTTAAGAAGGTATATAGACCATCAAGCATCTATAGTTTAAAAAAAAAATGGCAATGGATGATCTAGCAGTGGGAGGACGTTTATACCATCAAATTCATTGTAAAGTGATGGTGAAATCAAACTTCTTGGGAAAGACCATCTTTAGCAGAAATGCTGCTACTAGAGATGCACAGACTGCAATTTTCTTGGCTGATTCCTTTTTCTAATTTTTAAGTGAGTGTGACCTGCTGATACTGATTTTGCCAGGTCCAATTTTTCTTAAAAACTCTTAATTATCCATTTTTTTCAATACTCTAAACTAATCACGAATTTAGCATTTAGGATACTTTTGTTTTCATTGCTACTGTTAAATTAGCAGCAGAAAGTTAGTTATCAATAGTAGTTATTTAGTTGTTTGCTTCTATCTATAATTTTTTATTGACTTTATAACTTGCCGGGGATCAATAACTGTGATCAGAGTGAACTGTAGTTTCTCTAAACCTCTAGCGGTGTGGTTTTAGCGGGAAATATTACTTTCTACCATATCAGGGGAATTTATAAACGTCTTTGCTTTTTATAATTTTATTTATATTTAATTTTGTGTTAAAATGTCTAACTTTGGATCACAAATAAACATATTTAAAATCTGGTTCAAAAACTAATTTTCACCTGCATAATTGGATTTCACATTAAAAAAAAAACACCAAGATTTTACTTCCATGAACAACATATCACAAGGAAGTTCATTCAACATATGACACAAAGAATTGTGTATTTAGTAGTACTAAACCTGATTATACTTCGTCATGTACTTCATCAAAGTTACGCCATAGCTATGGCTACGGTGTGAACTCGATGGCGTAGGCTAGCCTGACATCACTTCGCTCCAAATGTAACGACGACATGCCTTGATGGGGACTCCAACCAAGGTGATTGGTAGAGTTGTTCTTCTTCGTTTTTGAATTTCCTGCCACAATTTCTTTGTAATTTTCGCCATGTCCATAGCTGCTACGCAGAAGTATAAAATAGACTTAATTGGTGTTACCAGATGTGCCAGATGAGTCTGCATTCACATTAGTACAGTATTGTCAGCTCATAAGACATGCCTCCATGTGGTCAGACGTGGTATTGCAGCAGGAACATTGATAGCGTTTTAAATTTTATATTCCCTTGATCTCGGATTAGAAAAGTGCACAAAAACAGCAAATATAACAGACATCTTCTGTTTCAAAAGTTTCTGTCACTTTAATCAAAATTATAAATAGCTTCAAAGCTTGATGGACACCTTAAAAACGAAAACCTGTTGACCACTTTTGAAAGACATGGTAAAAATGAATGCCTCAACACTTAAGTCTCTTCCATGATAAAATAATTTGAAATATCGTAGCATGTATGTATCCAGAGACTTTTTATACCCACTTCAGTCCAATTTGGTGTCAGAGAGGGAAGAAATGTGTCCCAGCTGTCACCGAGTGGGAAGCCAGGTACAAACTGTACTTGGGAGCATTTACTGCTGTATCTCCTCTGCTATAAGAAAATATTTAAAATCATGCACAATATAAACACATAATTTGCAGGCAGCATTTCCATGCAGCTACAGCACAGCGAATTTTGACAGATTTTCCCCAAAAATCTGACAGAAAACTGCCTAGCAGCAGAAGTGCTAATTAAAAACAGCAGAAACAAAGGCATGCATTTGCCCTTTCCTTACCTTATGCGACTCCCATCTGTGTGTCCTTTCTCTCCTCCACAATTTACAATTCAATTTATAATTTACATTGTTAATTCTGTACTTTAATGGTCTGGTGGCTGCGTGAGAAGCCATATTTACCAAAGCAATTTACATGTTATTTGAAGCTGATTCTCTGCACGGGGTTTTGGTCAGGAGCTTGGACTTGGCTCAGTTCGGGCTTCTAGCACACGGGCAGATCCGGCCCGTGCACAGATCCTGGGTCTGTTTCATTTAACAGAACCCCCCCCCCCCCAATTCTTGGGAGGTGTGAAGGTTATTGCATCCAAAAGTGACTCTTGGTCATCCCCATGTGAACCGCTAATGTGGTCGCCCATCTGTTACACGGAGAGAGGGGTGCCATTTAAACACACGAAATAACGTGCACAAACACGCGGCGTCACGCTGAGGTGGGGGGAAAGGCTGATTATCTCCTGCATGAGCGTGTATACCATGAAGCAATGCTAGACTCCAGCTCGGTTTAAATCAAATATGACGTATAATAATTGGGAATGCATGTCAGGTTTTCTCACAAAAAATCAATGAAAAACATGAACAGAGACCCAGATTTAATCCACATACACACTCCAAATCATTCGGTTTTTGGTTTTTGTCTCTAAAATTGGGACATCCGGTCCTCCTTGGTCTTGTGGTTTTGCAAACGGGACGGGTTTTCATTGACCCTTTTATTGAACACTTAAACAGACCGACAACATTTTGGACTCCAGGGAAGGGTAATTAACCCTTCAAAGCCTGACACTTGAAATAACAGACGAAAAGTCTTTTTTTTTCTTTTTATACCTATTTTGAAATACAAAAAGCATTCTCAACTTTGTCTTTAGCAGCTTTTAAATACTATTTTTTTTGTGTCATTATAAATACAGTTGGTAATTTTATTTATTCATTTGCTATGAAACTTTTAATCGTTTTATGTCTAGTGACAATACTTTGCCCAACATACTAAGTTATGTGAAATTGAAGATCCAAGAATGTAGGGTTTTTTATCAATAGTATGACTATACAGGTGCACGTTTTTGATGAAAATAAAATGCTGAGTCAGCAAGGGATCATGTTTTTTATTTAAAAAAAAAAAAAGGAAAAAAGGCGACTTGTTCCAACATGAAATATTCTGGTGGTTGTATTAAAAATACAAATAACTAAATAAATAAAACTGAGTACTGAACTGCAGCATTTTAAAGACGAGTGTCAACAAATCAATATGCTGAAGAAAATAACAATTAAACTCAGAACATCCAACCACGTTATAGAGGAAGAGACAGATATTTACCCAGAGGTGAATATCTGATTCTCAGAAACTTTGCATTTTCAGTTCATAAGAATTTCAAAGATGTCAGCTACATAACATACATCCAAATATAGCTAAAGGCATTCAGAATTATTAATCTGGCTTTGGTGGAAAGGATCAGTTTAATTTATTTTCATTTCTGTTTATTTTCTTTTTAATTCCAAAACACTTATTAACAAGTGATTTAAGATGGAAATGAGCTTGTTCTCTCAAACTTTGTGCTGATGTGCATCACATCTCCAGTTAGTGCAGAGAAATGCAGTGAAAAAAAAAAAAGTCTGCAGGATCTTTTAAAATACTAGATTTAGGTGAAACCAAGTCAAAGGAAAACAATTTGTAAATAAGAATTCTTTAATTTCTTCCATCATTTAAAGTTCACTCCTTAAAAGCATTTTTTCATCCCTTATTCCTTCTGTATGCCAGTCAAAGCTTAGCTCATCACTTCTTTGCCTATTTTTCATATTAGCCACACGGACGTGAAAGTGGAATCGATTTTCTCAAACTTTTCAGACAAATGAAAGACGCATTTATGTCAAACTGTTTCTCAGGTGTACCAGATTGACATCTGTTGTGACAGATTACCCACGGAAACATACTCTTAAAAGGGAAAAAAACCCCTCACTTTTACTTCCAAACTACTTTCCAGCCTCTCTGACACTTAACCCCTCGTTCGTTTCACCAACTCACATGCATACTTAAAAAAACCATCTCCCAAGATTCTGGTTTTTCCCTCTAACTTTGTCCCTCACTCAGGTGGGACGCCTTGCCCTCCCCACCCCACGTCTGTTATCTCTTCTCTTTGCTCCCTTTCCCTCGTCTGATTTTGGTTTTCATTAAGTCTTAATCGAAGTTGGGGGCTTCAGCGTGTCGCACGGCGCTCATTGTGTAGGATCGATGTGTCGCTTGTCACCGCTCCGGCCGGGCCCTTATCAGCCCAGACGAGCCACAAGAGCCCCTAATGAAGGCTGGCCTTCTCTCCATGCTAATTCAGCATCAGCTGCAGCCCTTTCCAATTCAACTTACTCCCTGCCAGCCAACTAAATGAAACACTCGAACCTTGGGGGTCGTGGGGGGTCAAGCTGTGGAGAGGCTCCACTCGCATCACTAACAACATATTACCTCCCATCAGCAAAGCAAACTTCACTTCCACTAATGTGATGAAGCCTAATACGACCCCAAATCAGCAGTTTCATTAATTGAGCATTACAAATCACTGATGGTTAATGACTGATTTGTTTTATTTATTTATTTATTGCCCTTGTAAGTTATGGACGAGCATATTTAAAAGCAGAAACCCTAACGACTAAACCTGGGATAATATCCCAGATTCCCATGTTGACAGCACATGCAGTAGTATGTTTTCAAGTTGGAAAAATAATAGAAGAATTTAAGAAATTTTTTAATATAATTGACGTGGAGAAGATTAATTCTGAATGCCATTTTCGGTTCATTTTCGATTAATTTCCCCGCCTGAGAAAGCCTTTTCTTAGAGTCGGTGGCCCCTCATCAGTCTTTTAATGAATATTAGAAACCTCCACAAGATAGAAGTTATTGAACAAGTTAATGATAAAGAAAAGGATAAAAGAACTTAGACCTCCTCTGATATTTCCAGTTTCCTGGAGTGTGTTTGATTAAAGAGGGCGAAGATGCTCGCTCTGTGAAGGGACAACATGTATGAAATTTAATTAAATGTAGTTCCTGATTCAGATTTTCTCCTTCTGACTCTTCTGCTGTTGAAGGTCGGAAATGTCTCCCGCGGGATAATTGCTCCACATCCTAAATTTGATTGTGAATAACTTTTCAGACATTTTTTCTCTTTAAAAAAAAAAAAAAAAAAGTTTATTAATCATTAATTTATAAAATTAATGATGAGCAAAAGTACAAAACATTTACAAGTCTTTGTGCTGCAGAGTGGACCTAAATGAGGACCCAGCCAATGTGCCAGGATGGTTTTGTCTGAGTCAGTTGTAACTTAGGACACCGAGTCACCAAGTTTTTTAATTTTTTTTTGGTCTTTATATATGCTAATAAAAGACAAAGACATAAAAGAAGAGCGGACAAACAGAAAATGGTGTGGAGAAAAGGGGATATGTGTAAGTTTATACGCATTTTGAATGTGTATAAACTTACACACATACATATATATGGACATACATTAATTTATAAACATACAGGCAACCACTAACATACACATACATGTATACCTGCAAATAAAGCACCTATTGTAATAATAATGGTGACAAAAGAGACAGAACAGCAATAACAACCCAACGACTAATAATAATATTAATCCAAACATCATTATTGATATTGTACTTAGTACAAGTACTACCAACAATAACAAGAGTAGTTATTGTCATCATCACCTGCCAACACCTCAACCCTCCTCCCTGGTGGCCTGGGATCCCCCACGAGCATGCGACCCCCAGCCGGCCCCTCATCCAGGCAGTCCCCAGGTTTCCACTACCACATCCCCACCGACAGGGGCCAGGACCTGAACCCAAGGGCCCCAGGGCCTCCATCACTCTTTAATCCAGGCTCACAGCCCAGCTTGGCAGCCAGCATCCTTACGTTTGTGCCCTTGAAACATTTTGTGCAGTTTTCAAAACCGAAGCCCGGTTTACCAACATGATGCCGTTCAGCCATGGCATCATCTTTTTGCCCCGACCCGTGTAAACAATAGCCATTACAGATATTTGTGGATCCTATGTCACGGTTCATTTCACTTTTTTTTTTTTCTTTGGTGGTGGAGGAGGGAACTAAGGAAAAACAATCTAATATGATAGCTGCACGCTCTGGAAAATTGACCCGTTTGCCCCGCTCTTGTAACTTACTTGCTGCTGACTTTTCTAAAATAACCCTCCTTTTTCCGAGACGAAATAAGTCAAGACCACGCTGTTCTGAGCCCTAACTAAACCACTAATAAAACAAGTCTCAGAGAAGTAATTTTCACTAATAAAAAAAGGCAATAAAATGAAATGTAATTTTAATCTTCTGGATTGTTCTGCTGAATCCTGTGGAAACATTGCACGCCCTTCTTCTTCTTAGAGGAGGTGATCAGTCAAGGTTGGGCTGGGAGCTCCTCTAGCCGTCCTACATGACTAAAGACCCACAGCCTCTCTTGAAAATGCAATAATTGTGATCCTTGACGAGTGGATGGAGGAGTTTTTTTCCTCCTGAATTTCCATCCAAATTCCAATTAGGTAGCTCAATAACTCTATGTCCTTGCACTCATTTGAGAGAATACGATTATTGGGAATATTTGGGATGTCATTTCAGTGAAAAAGGCTCACGACTCAGGCTAATGTTAGTCATTTGAATGTAAGATGTCAAAATCAAGCCTCGCATTTTAAAAATATTTCTCTTCTTTTTTTGAGCTTCTCCTGTTTTACTTTAACTTGGCTGCTTTTGGATGAAGTGAAGGCTTAAAATACTAAAACACCAGGAGGAAAAGAAATCAGAAGAGGGACACACATCATTACACACAAGAGCTGATACCCTTAGAAGCTTCTTATGAATTTACTTTTAAATTTATATGTGACAGGGAAGGTTTTTTCTCTCTTTTTTTTGTCTCAAGTGAACAAGTAAGCCATCTTTGTGTGTCGACTTTAGTTCATAGCTGAACCACAATCCTTCATCTTAGCCAAAGACTTCCCACTTCCTTTGTCTCTCTCTCAAGACAAATGCATGATTTTTGGTCTCGTGCACATGCTATGCTGAGAACAGCAGCAATATAAAAATACTGATTCTCCGACATTTATCTCTAAAATATAAAAGAAAGAAAAATTAGGTGGATACTCACGTTAATGTTAACAGAAATTAAGACTATTTGAAAAGATCCCTTTTAGCATTTAAATCTATTAATTCTGAGCTCCTGAATCCCCCAAAATTGTGGGAAAGATCAACTTTTTGTTACACTCCTTACGTGTAATGAATATGAATCAAACTTAGAACGAAGATTTGACAATCTGATTGAATTTTTAATCCAGTTCCTGCATCTTTTAGATGTTCCTCTGCTCCAAAAACACCTGTTTCAAAGGAACGGATATCCATCAAGTTTTCACCAAGTTATTTTTAAACAGCATATTGCATTAATGTGTACAGATTTTGCCATAGATGCCAAAAAAAAAAAAAAAAATCTGCAGAAATTTCCAGCGTAATACTATCCATCTAACTTCCTGGTTGAAGCTCATGTGAAACCAATTGTCATTGCAGTTCTTCGACTGACCACTAGATGCTGGCTGCAAAAGCGAGTCAATCTCCATTGACTCCCATGTTAAAAAGACTTTAGAGCAGAAATAAACATATTTACATCCTGTTTCAAAACACTGTTTTGGTCTTGATCGTTTGATCTCACATCCGTGACAGGTGTTGTCATCACCTAGAGAATTAATGTTGTTAATATGAAAGCTTTCACTGACTCGGGGTAGCCTTGGAAAAAAAAATTAACGTGCAAATTTATCACACAAATGAAACAAATCCTACGAGAAAAGGTCTTTTATTCACACTTAAACACACATGTGAATGCACAGCAGGAGGGTAGATTTTGAGGACGTTCATCCATCAAAACCACGCCAGATGTTCTTGATGTGTCACCTTCACAAAGACGCTTGTACCTTTGAAGTTGCCTCTCGAAACCACGAGCTCGACAGAATTGTTGGAAATGGTGTTTATTGTTGTATAAAAGCAGTCTTTCTAACCTACATATCCCCAGCAGGATCAAAGAAATGAAGCAAAGCCGAATGCAGCTTTTTTTTTTTTTTTTCTCAGCAGAGTCACAAACACACGGATACCCACTTTTACAACTCGCTGATAACCCATCCTGTTTTGAGTAGAGCAAGCAAAAGGCTGCTGTTGAGAATATTGATTGAAAGAGAATGCCTGGTTTGAGCTCCTCTAAATCTCTGGGCTCGCCGTTCACGGAGGAAAAATAACACGCTGTTCTGTCACTTGCTGTGAAAATGTCATTACACCAGCTGTCTCGGGCCCGATGCCCACCGCCGCCGCCACTCCACTGGCTGCTGGAACGCAGACCCACTCCAGCGGGCACGGTGGCGTAACATAACACAAAGGCTCGCCGTGGGAGGATTCCTAATCAGATGTTCTGCTGATATTCCTACCATCTACAGTAAGTGGAGTCATAATGATAAATAATAGGTTATAATTTAATAACAACGTATTTAGGTTTCGGTTGGGGAAACTCAACATCTGCTGGTTGTAGATAGAGAAGCTTGGTCCATATAAACTACCACATCTGCTTAATATGACTAATGGATTAGATTAAGCCTGGGTGATATGCAGACACTGTGTGGGGTGGAGGGGGTGGAGTAGCATGAGAGGTTGGTTAACATTTTTATTCCCCTAAGAACGCTCAGTAGGTAAATTTGCATAAACTGAATGAGAGATAAATATCAGCTAATACAAGACGACACATCACATCATCTCGTGCACTAAAATTAGATTCATAGCTTTTTTTTTTAAAAAAAAAAAACAAAAACTATGAGAATATCTCACTGTCTGCGCTGTAGCTGCATGAAAAATGTGTCAGAAGAAGATGAATGTCATCTGACAAACAGTGTTTAGGAATTCATGAATTGGTATCTACGTCCACTTAGTAAAAAAAGAAAAATCCACTTTATAAAAACCCTTTAAAAAGTTCAATGAATATGTTTTTGAACTGTTATGCATTAGAGGCACCCTGCAGTGGTGCTCATCTGTATGCAGCATGCGCTGAGAATCCAGCTTCAAGAGGGTGCCTGGCTGGCAGGAAAACTGTAATTATGCTCTGAAATATCTGCATATTTTAAATTCACATCAAATTGCTGCAAATATTACACGCTACAAAAAAACAAAAAAAAAGAAGCAAAAACAAAAGAAAAACTTATTTTACCTAATGGGTTTGGAGTCATCTCTGTAAATACATGCATGTCAGGACGTCACCGGTTCCCGTGCCTCTCTTTTCCTTGACCCAGTTAGGGAAGTGCAGTCTGACATAATGACTTTTCACAAATCGTGTAGCGAGAGGGGGGGGTGGAGGGTGGGGGTGGGGGTGGGTGTTTGAGAAAAAGGGGGCGTGTCAGAAGAGTGATGAGGTGTAAATGATCTCTATCTCACAGTCATGTTGCATGTTTTCCATCCTACCTCCCGCCCACATTCTCCCTGCTCGCAGCCTCGTCGGGGGGGTGAGGGAGTTTAGGAGGGGGAGGGTGGTGGTGGTGGTGGAGGGTTGTAATCGCTCCTCGAAGCCAGTTTTTTGCTCCCAGAGATGTAAAGCATCCATGGACTCTGTATCCAGCGTGAAAGCTGCCCTTGACTCTTTCTTTCGGCCCTCCGGGCTCCAAGTACACATCGGACCCCCACTCGTTCCCCTCATCTTTGCCCTCGTCGTCGTTCCACTTTTGCTTTTCTTGACCCAGTTGTCTCGTAATTCATCTGACTTCCCCATCTCATCCTCTGTGGCTCACGCTCTATTTTTTTTTTTTAAACTAATGTGTTGCATAAATTTGGCATGTTTGGCACTTTGTTTTTAACCTTTCTTTAGCAAAAGAAAAAGAATTTGTTTTCTTGTTTTTTGTTTTTTTTTTTTTAAATAAATGATCAGATCATCAGCCCAGTGAATAAATGAAGCCACTGACGCTGCAGTAACATTTCTTCTTCTTGAGTGATTTAAACGTTAAGCACCCAAATGCACTTGTGCACTCGTTTGTAGCCCCTCCAGTTATCTCTTGTCCCCTGTGGATTGCTGCCATGTTGCCTAAGTGCTCCTTTGTTCATCAGCAATTCGTTTTGAAAAGGCATCAATTGAAATGTTGGGCTCCGCTCTGCAGGAAAGGTTAAGGGCAGAGCGCTAATTATCACGTGTATCCTGGAGCTCTGCGAGGAAGTTCTGCTGCTTTTCCACGCCGACACAAGGCTGTTTCTGATGCAGCTGTAATCAGATTTGACAGAGTCTTTTAACACTTAAACACTTTGTGGTAAAATGCTTTTAGTCGTCATGTCAGGAGGAGGTTTGTAGCTATTCTTCATTAGCAAAGAAACATCGGTTGTTTTATAAAATTCACTTTTTTTTTTTAAAGGAGAAAAAATAATAAAATTCACTTTTGATTTTTGGTTTTGCTCGTTTTGGACTCTGTGACACCCGTTTTTTAATGTTTTGTACTGCAGCTTTAAGACGGCTTCACTCTCAGCTGCAGGACATGTTATTAATGGTTTTTACAGGCTGAAAATTTAACCTTGGCTTCCTTTAAAAAAAAAAGAAAAAAGATTTTAATATGTAAATTACATTTGAAAGTCAGATTGCTTGATTGGACACAGAACAAAAACACACTTCTCTCTGCATAATGAAGACATTTTTACCACATTTCTCGCAATGTAGAGCTCGGTCAGCTATTTCAATTTTTTTTTTTTTTTTTTGAACATTTAGGTTGAGCTTTTTGATGGAAAGTTGGGTGGAGATTTGAAGTGGTGATGCCCTTCAAAGAAAGAATTTCAATCTAGTTGAAAAAAAAAAACTTGTGTTACAGAAGTTGAAAATGCATTTTAAAATTGCATTTAAAATGCTGTTGCTCTGTATCTGAGCTGAGACTGCATTATAGGATACCCAGTCAATATAAGATACACTTAATAGATCTTTTTTTTTTTACGGCTTTGATCATGACTTCAGGTTTAATAGCAGCAAAGAAGTGCAACCGTTCAATGCCGTGGGAGATTATATGAGACCCATTACATTACCGATTGATAACTCCATCGGCTGTAAAATGGAAGCATTTGCCGAGCCGGCTTCTTTCCTCCCACCGGCGGCCCGTGAACATTTGGGGAGTGACATCACTGTGTTTATAGATGTGACAAGAGTGCGCCCCTGGCTGCTTAATGGCAGCACTTATTGGTTGCTGAACATTACCACCTCTGAAGAATGGCTCTTTAGAAAGGTGTTAAAGAGACCTGTCGGTGTAAGATGGAGCTGAGCGAGATGAAGCCGTAATCATGATAAACGATGCACCTAAACTCGCCTTTCAGTCTCTATTAAAGCACCCACCCAACAGGGTCGGGATATTTCAACATGAAGATGTCTCTCAGCGCCCGCTCGCTGATGGGATGATATTCTAGGTGTCAGTCCGCGCTCATCCGTGCGTGAAATCATTTATTTGCAGAGTGGCTGTGTTAAAATATTAGCATATATAGCTCCTGGAGTGTGGCCACGACACAGAGGCTTTAGTCCTATTTCATATTCATGTATCAAACTATGATTATTTATTATTTATTAGCTCTCATGCATGAAAGATTTGAAACATTTCAAATTCATTAGCTGAATTTGAAGGTTTGCGCTATTAAAGTTTAGTAGCTCCGAGCAGGAAGAAGCAGGTTTAGTCTCTGTGCTGATTAAACGGGCTGAACTGATGACTAGATCGATACGAGGATATATCTATCTAATAGTTGTTGAGGCCACACCCCCTCATGCACTCTGCATAATGTCATCACATGCACAGATAATTTCTAAAATCCTGCACATTAATCTGGGACTATTGATGCCACCGAATTAAACCAAAGGAAGAACTATGTCAAGATGCATTTTGACATTAATAGGGTAAATATAGTCGATTCTTGGTATTAAATATTAGTGTTTTGTCGACACGAGAGGGGACATCACACACCTACTGTAACACACCTCATCACAAACACACACTACAGTGATCACCACACTACAACACACACCGCACCCATCACTGTCTAGTCTTTTTTATCAGTCTTGTACTTTTGTGTTTTACATTGGTGGTTTTAGTCCTCCTAGGTGGAATTAGGAAGTCAGATAATAATAAAATATGTGAGATTAGACTGTCGAGGAGGACTAGTGAAGGACACACACCTCACATTAATGCATCATAGGAAAATGATTTATTTATATGCTTATTTTTAATCATTTGTCGTAAGTTGCTTTGGACAAAAGCTCCTGCTGAATGTTAGGTACAGTGTGGTTAGCTGGCCTTTCCTCTGGTCTTAATGTGGTTCCTCTGGATTGGACTTTGGTTTTCAGGGGAATGGAGGCAGAAGAAATGTCCTCATGGACGCCAAAGGACGGACGTACAACAAATCACAGAAACAAAGCAGGTGGCGTGGGCAGACCGACGACTAGACTAGTGATAATGAAAACCGTTAATTTACACCAAGGACTTGTTGTTCCTCTCCTTGGATGCTCTGAGACATCCCTCCAATCGGTTTGGCACATCCTGTATTGGTAAAACGGGGTTGTGAATTTCACCAGAGAAAATTTCCACAGTAAATGGTTGTGGGTGACCGGGCTAATTGTATAGAACTAAGAAATACAAAATGTGTTTACACATCAGCGATCTACCCAGTAAATCAGACGTGATAAATGTATTGAGCCAACACAGTTTGACCTCCTGCCTCTGAAGTCACCCACTCATTCACGAGTGTTGTCACTGTGTGTGGGTGTTTTTAGGTAGGGACGCCACAAACTGAGCTCATCAGCTGAGTTTTTCTAATGTTACTCTGTGGACCTTGACTTCCCATGGAAATTGTCCGAATGGACTAATATTCTCCTTTTCAAACCGGTTATTAATGGGAAAAAGGTAATTTTTTTTAAATGAAAGATTTTCAATATTTATATCTGTACATGTTCTGTCTAACATAAGAGCCTGAAAAACAATTTATCTCCGAGGATTATTTATAGATTTTTGCCTTGCTCCCTTTGATGCCAGTGCCAATATCAAACTTCAGGAAGAAAAGGTCAGCTTTTCGTGATAGTTTGCTCTTAATCAGTATGCTCTTGATAAGGGTGGGTAAATACTTGTTTGACGCTGCTGGTTCATAACCCTGACCACGATGGTGCGATCCAGGGTTTTAATCTGTCTCAGAGTAGAGATGTTGTATACGACCTTGAGCTGTCTGAGGTATTGGCTGGTTTTTGTGTTAAATGTATTGGCCACATTTCCAGAATGTCCTGTTCTTCTTGCAATATGAATATGTGCGTTTATCTATCTATCTATCTATCTATCTATCTATCTATCTATCTATCTATCTATCTATCTATCTATCTATCTAT
>JAOWBL010000019.1:10220041-10244906 GCA_028564865.1 Zenarchopterus dispar | reverse complement strand
GCAGACTTCTGTCTGTAAACATTCAAGTTGACTGAGACATCACTCTGGACGCCATGGCAACCAGACTGCGACGTTGTAGGCCTCCTATAATCTGATCTGAACGATTGAAATGTAAAACAGCAAATTGTTCTTTTTTAAAAAAAAAAAAAAAAAAAAAAACCTCGAGGAAGACTAATGAATTTACTCAAGGGCACAAAAATTTACCCCCCCACGCCCCCAACCACCCCCACCCCACTGGAAGTAAGTCAAACAGGAATATTTCAATCGCATGTGTGTTTCTCAGCGCAGGGCCTCCACCTTCATGTCAGAGAAGATTGATGGTGCAGCTACTGGGCCATTACATTCATGTACCCCTCACCCTGCACCTTTCTTTACTGACTGACCCCTCTCTCTCTCTTCAATCCCCCCCCTGGGCTTTTCCCCTTCCTTCCTCTCGACTTTTTTGCTCTTTTCCTCTACATCCGGTCAGATCTGTCCAACAGGCGTCTCTACTGGGTGGACTCCAAGCTGCACCTGCTGTCCAGCGTGGATCTCAACGGAGGCAACCGCAAAGTGCTGCTTTCCTCCCACCACCACCTCGGACACCCCTTCGCCCTCACCGTCTTCGAGGTACGAGAGTGACATGAGATCAGGGTGGTCTCGGTCTCACCAGCCCTGGTCGGGTCCGATCGCACGGGGCGAAGGAAACCTGCACGGTCGTTCGTTTTAGCTCCCCACAAAACCTCCTTTGTGGATAAAACAAATTAATAAACAAACCAAAATCCCTTTAATAGCCTCAATAAATCTGAGTAAGAATTTCACGTCTTTTTGGAAGAAATAACGGAGTGTAAAAAGGTTTCATCTCGTATCTTGTTTACTTCCATCCTAAACATCAGTTTCCGTAGCTTTCGAGACGCTAGTTTTTAACTGTTGCTAAGGGCAGGTTGATGGAGAGATTTAAAAGACGGGTAACTGACAGATGGAGAGACTGACTAAAGAAATGGAGTCGTTGACGTGCACGGACAGGATAAACCAGCAGAAGGACCTGTCATGGCAGGTGCAGCGTCACGGTGAACTACGAAGATCAATAAAACTAATAAAGGTGTATTTGTTGAGGTGGGGGTCGGTTTGTTTGATTGCATCAAGTGTGGAAGTGGTGGAAAACACCCGCAGGAGGAGAAGGGTGGAGGTGGAGATATGTGGCCAGTAAAAAAGTGTTTATTTTTTGTTTCTTCTGTGATAATAAGAAGGGAGAGGTAGGACATCCATCATCTCCGGCTGGAAGCACGTGCACGAGTGTGCGAGGAGAAGGCGGCGAGTTCAGCCGCTGAGGATTAATCGCCCTCGCCTCCTCCGGTCCGGCTCCTCTTCTACTCGTGATTTAGTTGAAATTAAAATCCTTGAGCTTTACATGAGGTTCCCCGGCAGACCGACGACGGTGCGTTTGTTTGGATTTGTCCGGTGTAGCGTGAGCGCCGAGCCTGTCGCACCTCACGGCGAGGTAACGCGGGAAACCTGAACGTTCACAGCGCCGGCGGACTACTGAACATAAATCACGGCGCAAGTGGGCCGGCGTGGCTCCCGACGCCGCCCCCGCGATACGAGCGGGAATTATGTGGCGCCACCGAGGCCCCGTTGTCTGTCCTTGAAGAACGACCCCGAGCGTTTGTGCAGCCTTGCACCAAAAAAAAAAAAAAAACCACAGTCAGCAGAAACTGGTGACCGGTTTCTGTTGCTGCAGTAAAACCAGCCCGGAGGGGAACATCAAGCACATCAGACATGGATTTGGGCTGGAACGCCACACTCGACCGCGTGGCGCCACGTGGAGATGAAAGTGTGGAAACCCAAAGGTTTATGGGTAGTAGTTTTACTTGCATTTATTATTTGTTGTTTAGCAAATCATATCAAGGATAAGTCCTGGAAACAACATGGAGAACCAATATATAGTGGTTTTCAGTTTGAGTGTTTTTCGGTGTATGTAAGCCGCCTTAAATAATGATTACAAATAACCTTTAAAGCTGCTCTTAAACCTGAACACTGAATAAATAAAAGACTTTGTGCCAAGAAAACTTGGCAGGAAGAGACTTTTCCAACATGTAAGTGATCCCAACATCACAACAACCCACGGGTTTAAAAGTAGGACCCGACCAAATATCCCTCCGGACTAAATCTTGAGCGTGAAGAAGAGTACAGCAGAGCCCCTCCAGCGAACGCATGAATTACACGTTTAAAATAGTTAAATTATCTCCACAGTTTCACACAAACACTCTAGAAAACCTGGATCATTCGTGGTCAGAATAACTGAAATTATTACCATGAAAAAGGAACAATAATGTCATTTTAAGAAAAAACTGAATTGTATGAAACTGACAGGCTGAGGTGTTAGATACCATTTATTCATTTTTATGACCTTTTCTTAAAAAAAAAAAAAAAAAAACTAAACCAATATTTACTTTGAAAATTTAATAAGATTACCAAAGATAACAGATGAGGTCACATTTAAAACTTGAGACCGTTATAAATGATTATTGTGTGTGGGAACGTTTTTGGATTCGAAATGCCAGAAAAAACAAACAAAAAAAAAAAAAAAACTTAATTTCCACCATTATTTGTTCATACTCAGTCATAAAAACCTCACACAAAGCTGAATACTGTTGATTTGCCCTTTACAACCAAATCCATATCCATAAGATTAAAGTGAAAAGAACGTCTCTGCATTTTTATGAGTGTTCAGAAACACTTTGCGCCATTAAATCATCGAATAGAAATGTGACCTTTCTGTTTGAGCCACTGAGCTGTTTTTATTCTGGTAGTTTTATAAAATGTCGCCTGTCATCTCAAAAACTTAGTTACAGTCATTTAAAGAAGAAAAAAGACCTTTCATTTCTTTTTTTTGTCTTTATATCAATATTAGGTAAAACCTTTATCCAAGGGATCTTTATATGCATTGTAATCTTGCAGCAGATGTTTTTATAAGATGCATAAATGTGGGGTGTGTATCCTTCACCAGTCCTCCTAATCTCAAATTTATTATTAATATCTGAATTCCTAATCCTGTCAAGGAGGACTAAAACCACCAATGTGAAACACAAAAGTACAAAACTGACAAAAAGACTAGACAGTGATGGGTGCGGTGTGTGTAGTGTGGTAATCACTGTGGTGTTTGTGTGATGTGCCACTACATACATACATATATATATATATATATATATATATACACACTTGACCATCTACATATATATACAGAGAAGGAGCAGTACATATACCTGCAAATGAAGCACCAATAATATTAATAATGGAGACAAAAGAGATAATAGAGCAACAACAACCCTACTGACTGATATATCGGTTCTAAATTAGGCTTTTTTATGAACCAAGGAGACAGTTTTTAAAACAGTTAACATGGTCAGTTAAAAGAAAACTAATGTGAATATTGTTTTTATGACTACAACTATATTTTAAAAAAGTATTCAAAAATGTTCTATGTATCCATAAGTAACATTCAGGTAAAAATAAAAGACTCCATCTATGTTGGTCCGACATAAAAAAAATTAAATAAATAAATTTTGCACATTTGGAGGTTAAATTGTCAAGCAGCATTTGTATACCAAATAAATTTAACCTTTTTTAGTGATATTAAACCAAAGAAAATAAATCAAACTCGTCAATAAAGCAGCAGGTTGATTCACTTTGAGCTTTCATTTACCTTTTATTTTTTCATATAAGATCTAAAAATGTTGGAGATATTAAAAGCTCACAAGACAGACACTTGTACCTTTGATTAAAAATAATTTAGCTCAATTTAAATTTTCCTTTAATTACTTTCTGTATGTTTTGATTTACTCTCCGTCCACTCGGTAAAGTGATGCATCTGTGGACTCGAGTCTTCATATCCTTCGACACTTGAAAGATTCGCCTTGATCCTGGAATAAAGACACACACACACACACAAACAAACACACAAAAACACACACAAACGCCCCCCTCCTCAGGTTTGCTTTGGCGTTTCGAGCTTTCAAGGTCAGAAAAGGTGAATCGGTTGACAGCAGAGAAACGGAGAAAGATAAACAGAGGTGGAGACGGACAGATCAAGAGAGAAGAAATCAAATATTTAAGCCTCGTCTTTTATAGCTAAAAGACAACTGCTGTCAGAAATGTAAAGGTCACATGACTCTGAGGGCAAAAGATGGAGCGATACAGAGCTCACCGAAGAACGGCGAGGTTGAAGACCGGAGAAAAGTTCCTCAGGTACGAAAGGGACGCGAGGACAACAGCATATATGCCCCTTCCCCTTCAGTTTTAGTTTTTTCAAATCAGGCACTCAATGTTTGGGATTCACGGAGGAGGGTTGAGGTGTTGTCAGGTGATGATGACAACAAGTTATTCTTTGTAGTACTAGTACTAATAATAATATCAATAATGATGTTAGGATTAATATTATTATTGGCCCGAGGGTTGTTGGTGCTCTATTATCTCTATTGGAACTATTATTAATAATGTAAGTGCTTCATTTGCAGGTAAATGTACTGTTCCTTCTCGTGTATATATGTAGGTGGTCAAGTGTTTATATACGTATGTAAGTGGTTGTCTATATGTTTATAATTGAATGTATGTCCATATATGTATGTGTGTGTGTAACAGACATTCAAAAAATGTATAAACTTACATCTCTTTCACACACACCATTTTCTGTTTGTCCTTTTTTCTTTTATGTCTTTTTGTCTTTTATTATCACATCTGTCTCCTACTGTAACACATCCCATCATGAAGACACATCACATAAACACCACAGTGACCACCACACTACACACACCACACCCATCACTGTCTAGTCTTTTTGTCAGTTTTTGTACTTTTCTGTTTCTCATTGGAGGTTTTAGTCCTCCTAGGCAGAATTAGGAAGTCAGATATTAATAAAATATGTGAGATTAGACTGTCAAGGAGGAGTGGTGAAGGACACACACCTCAGGAAAGAAAAACAAGTCACTTTTTTTGTCAAACCAACTGAAAAAAGAGGGTTGCAGGTCTTACAGTGTTGTGTTAACTGTCTTTAGATGAACCCGTGACACTAAGGATGGTTTGTGTAACAAAGCAACAGTAAATGTTTGGTTTCCTCCGAATGGACATCTGTTGAGATCCAGATCGCCTGGAAGAAAGCTGGACGGAGGCGTTTGTGTTTTTGGAGATGGTGATATTAACAAAAACTGGATTATTTTTTTTTACAATGAGACCAAAACTCTTTAACTCTTAAGTTTTCTGTTTAATTTGAATCTGGATTTTTATTATTTTGGTTCAGATGTTCCTTTTTTTTTCTTTTCTTTTTTTTAAACACAGGATCACATCTACTGGACCGACCTGGAGGACGAAGCTATTTACAGCGTGAACCGGCTCACGGGACACGACGTGGCGAAGGTGGCGGAGGACCTGAACAACCCGCTGGACCTGGTGGTGTTTCACGAGCAGAGGCAGCCCAAAGGTAAGACGCAGCAAAACCACCTGGAACTGCAGGTTTTTAAAAAAAATTATCATTAACTTTCAGCAGAAGATGAGAAAACTCATTTTAGATGAGGAAACGTGTAAAAGCATCTCTGTGGGCGTTCGTCGCTGTTGGTCGACGTCACGAGTACTTTGTTTTGGTCAAACAACAAAATAAACATTTTGAGCATCACAAATATAAACTTTTACCTGCATCTAAAAGACATCACACTCCTATATCCAGCATTTATTTATTTTTATTTATTTTTTTCGTTAGACAAAAAACTTAAAAGGAAACATTCTGACGTCATCGAAGCGGGACGCTGCCTTTAGGGCAAAAAAATACATAACGCGATAACATTTAATCTATTTAAGGTCAACTTGACTGTGACGTGATGATCCTGAGGCTAATATTCAAAACCACTGGGATTCAAAAATAAATTATTTGTTACCATGAACTGATGATATTAGTGATTAATAAACTTTAAACTGGATGATTGGAGCATTATGAAAAATGTCTGTGTGAAGCATCCTCTTTTTTTATTAATTCTTTGTAGATTACATTTAGTGAAAATCTGATTTATTAAGGACATAAGAAACCATAAAATCTTATATAAAACTATGATGGAATGCATCACTTCAGATAAAATCACAATAATAAAACATATATGTCAAATTTAAACCTAATTAAAAGCCAGAGGGAAAAAAGGTGGGTTTTGAGTGCAGAACTTGTGCAGAATCGTATGTGGGACGGCAGATTTAGCCAAAAACAATTGCACAAATTATACTATTCTTTAGTGCCTTCAAAGACTTTACAAATTATCATTATAATGATAAAGTATAAATATAAAATATATATCCTTAAACCCGACTTGCTTTTTTCTTGCTTTAGTTCATCCGAATACATTAAAAAAAAAAAAAAAAAAGACTTGCGGTTCTTGGTATGAATTAACTTTTTTGTTGACACACTTCCTCTAAAGAGTCTGGAATCCAGTCGTGTCCTTATTCTGTCCTTTTATTATTATTATTATTATTATTATTTATCTGTTTTTTTTTTCTTCCATCCGGCTGTGCTTTGAAGTTTAGGTTCGTGTTTTAGTTCTTATTCCAGACCAAAGAGAAGCAGCGAAGGAGGATTGAAGCTGACATCGTTTTGTAAATGTTGACGTCTCCGGCCGTCTGTCCACCTCTGGTGTCTGTCCTTTGTCTCACTTTTCTTCCCTAAACTCCCCTTTTTCTCTGATCAGGCTCTTTTATGACCAACATAGAATTTATTTTGTTACCAAAGGTTGCAGCATATAAAAGTTTATCTTTAAGTGAAAAAAACCCAAAAAACTTACTTTTCAAACAGGTAGAAGTAACATTTGAATGTTGGGTTCATGCATGAAGTTTAGAAACTTTTCCTCCCTGCTTTCCAACATCGGTGTGGAATCTGTGACGACGTCTTGAAACGAGATCAGGGATCAGGAAGCAGAATCGACCGCGGGTTGACCCGATTCTGGTGCTTCCCCACATGACAGGAGGAGCGGTGTTTTCCCCCGGATCTGCATCTTTGGTTACAAGAATGAGTTTAAATATTTTATTTGTGCTCTGAATTTTAAAAAAAGAGAGAGAGTTGTCACATCTAATCAAAGCATCTCAAAAGTCACGCTGAACATGGATACGAGCATGCAGCCGGTCTCTGAACTGTTTATAGGTTAAAAGATCCAAATTCTCTTATATTAATCAAAAATAACTTTGCTTAGAGAGTAAGGAAAACTTTTCCATACTAGAATTCTTAAAACTAGCAAAATAGTCTAAAAGTAAGCCTAATAGTCAGCTTTTTGTGACTTTCTGAGGAATTAGGTTTTTGCAGGTTTTTATAACTGGTGCTGGGCTACAAGTACTCACTTTCTGTTGACTCGATGTTCATAAAACGGGTTTCCGGTCCGGTTCCTGTGGTTGTTTCGCTCTTACCTGTCCGTCGCCCAGCCGCTGACGCTGGACTTCAGTTTGGGGAAACCCGAAATATATAAAACGTCGCAGTCTTTGGAGTTTTTAAAGCAGATTAGTCACATGTTTTCCGTTTTTGTTTTTTTGTTTTTTAAGAGAATAAAGTCAAAATAACCACAAATGTCTATTTTTAATGTTCTTTTTGTCCCCCGAAGCCCCCGACGCCTGTAATCTGGGAAGTTTGCCCAACGGCGGCTGCGAGTACCTTTGTCTGAAAGCCCCTCAGATCACTGACCATTCCCCCAAGTACACCTGCGCCTGTCCTGACGGGATGGAGCTCGGCCCGGACATGAGGCGCTGTGCTGTGGGTGAGTCTGACCGGGAGATAATGTCACACGGGTGGGTACAGCAGTGGGTTTGGGTGTGGAGGACGCAGGTTTGGTTCCTCGGGTTGGTAACAGAGGTGAGACCCCGAACTGCTCCCCCTCCCAGTGTGACGGGATAAATAAAGGTTTAAAAAAATAAATAAATCTGCTCAGTATCATGAGGGTTTCCACTCATACTGGACATGAAAGAAGTAAGAATATAAAATATCGAACTGTCGTAACTCAAAGTCTGAAGTCTGTCAGACATCGTCAATAAAATATGTACATAAAACTTTAACCCCCCCAAACAGAAATTAATACGTATTAATACGCATCTGGACAATTTCTTTGTCCTCACGTATAAATTAACCACTTAATTCCTGAAATATAAAGTATATATTTTTAATGTGTTTATTATATGTTAAATATATATTTCAGTTAAAAACGTATAATAAATATATTTTGTATCTTTATCTTATTTTGTAGAATTTTTGTAATTGTATGAATCTTTTTTTTTACTCATGAAAGAAAAGTATTGAATTTGAAACATTAAAGTGTTAATTCAATGAAGATTTCATCTCATGTGCAGATCTATTAAGAGCACAATACTAACATGTATTTAATATTGAATTTTTTATTTTTTATTTTTTTGAGAGTTGCTCGGCGACCGGGTCAGGGATCCGCCATCCTTTCACTGACCTTTATTTCACAGCTCAGCTGGTCCGCCGCCCCGACAGTCACAACATTTGTAACGTTGTTATCCTTAATAGAGACGCTCTATTTTCATACCTGCAGCTTGTGCAGGTGCAGCACAAAAAAAAAGGAAAAAAAAAAAAGGAGCTGAGATAGAGAAAAGAGATGATGATGATGATGTATGTGGGCCACCTTTCAAAAGGGTCTCGCTGAGCGAGGGCGCATGAGCGATGAGCGTGCACGTCACGCCGCAGCCCGTGGATTTCCTAATGTAATATAGATACATGATACATGCTGAGCCCCCCACCCCCACTTATTGTACGATAAAATACAATTTGAGACGTGTTTTTGTTACTGTCTGGAAAAAAATCCTCCTTTTGACCTTTTAGTCGTCTTAGAAACGAGGTTGGGAATCAAAAGACAATGAAAGACACAAGTCAACATATTTTATCTCATTTTAAAGGGTAACTGTTAGAAATGTCTTATCAAAGTTTATTAATCCACAAAGGAGCCAATATCAGTTAAAATATTTAAGATTTAGATTTTTCTACTTTTGCTATTTTTGTTTGCAACTATTAATAGTTTAAGTAAGGATTATTTATTGTTTCCTATACCGTACTTTCCGGACTATAAGCGCACTTTATAGTCTCTGATAGAGGGGCGGTTGTGTTGCATGAAGCGGTTAACACCAAGAAGGTCCTCCAGCAAAGTCTTTTATATTCATCGCCATGCCAACTACCTGGAGACGTAAGTGCAACGCTAACAGCCTCCCCCAGCAGTGCGTTGTTCAGGCACCTATTTGTGAACTTGTTCCTCTAGGTGTGGCCATCTAGCTTTTAGCCCACAATTAGCTTATTTTGTTTTCATCACTGCAGTTAAGAGTATCCTCCACTTTCCAAACTTTCTTTCTGCCGCTCGATTTTTATATATAATATATAAGTCGCACTCAGGCGAGACTTATATATTAAAATTTAATATAAAGGTCACACCTGAGTATAAGTCGCAGGACCAGCCAAACCATGAAAAAAGTGCGACTTATAGTCTGAAAAATACGGTAATTATACAACCTGAATTAAGCACTTTCAAGACCGAGTGTGAATTAGTAAAAAGTTGTTGTTTTTTTTTTACTGTTATGATACCGTAATACTTTTACAAGCCTGTTAGTTAATTATTGTCATTTACAAGAAAAGCTGGGATATATGTGTATGGAAATATAAATAGTAAGGAAGAAAATAAACGTTCAGAACCACGACCCGACTGTTCTTGTGAGAGTAAGGAAGAGAAGCGGTTCTTAAGACCAATAATGGCTAAGTTTGATTGGCTGTGAAATTCGTTAAAAGTTGCTGATATAATCCAAATCTGGTAAATGTCTTAAAAAAACTTCTGTTGTTGACTTTTATACACTGTAGAAGGTTTAGTAGCACTCTGGATGCATTTAAACTTTTTTTTTTTTAAATCAAGAAAAGAGTAGATTTGTTGATACTTTTTAGTTATTTTACAACTGTGCCTAAAAAAAGTGTTAAATTGATTAAATTGATTGTTTTTCTTTTTTCTTGATCAGTGCGACTCAGGACAACCACCACAGTACCCACCACCACCACCACCACTACTAGTACTACTACTACAACTACTACTACCACTCCAATGCCCTCCACAACCACAACCACCACCGCTGCTACCACCACCACCACCCCCCATCCCACCTCAACCACTACAAGCACAACCACCTCAGCTGCTACGCCCACACCCACAACCGCGGCCTCCTCAACGCCGGCGCCCCCTCAGACCTCCAGAAGCAGCAGAAGTACGGCGCGACCCCGGACCCCCGCCGCCACGAGCACGAAAACGACCCGGCCCGGCAGCACCAGCCAGACGTCTACAACCACACACCCACCCCTACTGGACCCGGCGGCTCCGAATAGCATTCAGAAGGAGAGCAACGCCAACCTTTCGCACAGAGGTAAGAGTGTGTGTGGAGCGAATGTAAAGTAAGAGAGCGTTACACCCCCCATCCCTTCACCCCCCACCGCTGTTACCACCTCCCATTAAAGCAGCGGGGAGCTGAAAACCAATACTTGCATCAGCTTGGTTTCCTTCTCCTCCTCTTCCCCTTCATCTCTGATTCTCACCCTTCATCTACTTTGCAACCCTTTTTTTCCTCTCGCCGGATGTTCGCCTGCACGCCCACGTGCACTCATTCATGAGCGAATCTGTCAGTCTTCTCACTCTTGGTCCCTCTCGACCGGCGTCTAACAGAGGTGTCAGAAATGACAAACGACAGTCCGCTTCATTCCCTCCATCCACTTCTCATCACTCATCCTCACTTTCTGACATCCTCTCATTCTCTTTCCTGCTCCCTCCATTTCTGTCTTTCACTCCCCAAAGCTGGCAGCGTTTTTTCATTCCTAATATAATAGCCCCATCAAGGGTTTATGAAGCTAAACTAAAACTTAAACTGTGTTTGGAAACAGAGGGGAAACCGTGTTCAGAGGAATCGTCACATGGAGCCAAGATGGCGTCTTGTAATAAAGTGTTAACAAACAAAAAATGGAAAAGTTATTGACATAGTTCTGGGTAATTTCTTAGTAAAAATGAAATATATTATTTGTAGGTATATTTCACGTTTTATTGTGTAAAATTTTCTTCATCTGTATGAAATATATTTGAAAGAAAAGACAAAGACAGGACCTACAGTTGGTTGCAGTTTTCAACCAAACCGGTAGGTGTCACTAAATCCTAAATAGAGTAAGTGAACCCATAGACTAATCATTTCAGTCGGAGCTAATGGAGTCGGTAGTTTACACACCATCCATTCATCTTCCTCCACCTACCCTAGCCTCTCGGTGTTCCCAGGCCAGCCAGGAAGCATAATCCCTCCATCGTGTCCTGGGTCTTCCTGGGTAGCTTGCACACTCGTGTCCCGTTTCCACTCAGCGGTTCGGTACGGTCGGGTACGCTGTTGTGGGTGTTTCCATTATAAAAGGGTCCCATAAATACAACCCGAACCGCACCATTTCTGGTTCAGTTGTGGGAATGTGGTACAGTTGGGGCGGAGCTACTGACGTCACGTGATAGAATCTGTTGATTGGCGGACAGAAAACCGTCACTGCCCGCGACAAAAGCGAGCGGCGCGAAAGAAACACGGAATTACCGTTCAGTCGACGTTGGAAACGGTTGGAAAGATAAAAGGAAACGGATTCCTGAAAACAATGATCGGACATCGGAGCAGTGGCGGGAAAAACTTAAGAAGCTAATAGGACGATTTCGTAAAAGCTAAAGACAACATCCGTAAATGACCTGCATTGTTTTTTGTAGCTTAGCTTTGTTATCGTCGCGCCAGTGTGACGTCACGCTTTTTGTAAACCCGGCATGAATCACCTGAACGCTCAGCCGAATTAGCTGGACCATTCCGAGCCGGACCATTCCGAACCGGCCCCGGCCTGCTTAGTGGAAACAGGGCTCTAGAGTTCAGTTTATGAAAAGTCTTTGAATTTCTAAATTTAAGCTGCATTAATTGATAAAAGACTAAAAACCACTTTAGATTTGCTCTTAGTAAGTATCAGCCACTGAGAAGCATCTGAAGGTCTATTAATGAACTTCCACTTACCTGGGTTTGGGTCTCCACTGAGAGGTCCACACCTCCCTCTCCTCGGGTACCTCCACTAGTTCTTCCAGGAGAACCATGAGGTGTTCCCTCCTGGGGGGGGGGCTCCCCTTCGTCCTCCACTTCGTCCTCCACTTCGTCCTCCCCAGGACGACTGAACCGTTGACTGGTGAGTCTAGGTGAGGGTACGAACATGGACCGACCGGTGAACAGAGACTTTTCTTTCTTCACCTCAGTCGCAGCAGATGCTTCACCTGTCCATCCGTCAACCTCCACTACCTTTCACTCAGGACGCTTGAATTCCTGACGTGAACCACCCCGTGACGCCTCCAAAGCCATGTGATCAAAAGCAGCTGGCGTGCAAGCAGTTATCTCAAAGTGCTTTGCCATCCATCAGTTCACAGTTGGACAGATTTATTTCTGTGGATGCTTTCTGTGGGAGTGGGCGCCCATCCAAGAAGGCGAATGTTCCCGAGCCGAAGCAGAAAGAGAAATGCCTCCTGAACGCTGTTGCAGGTTTGACCCAGAACTGCTGAAGACACTTTTGTGTAATCACAGCTGCCAAAAGAGGTTCAAGCAGCTTTTAGCTCCAAAGGTTTCTTCTTTGGGTTTGTGTGTTTATTCAGACTTAAGATTTTATTATAGTTTCTGTGTTTTTCTGTTATTGTGACTAAGATGAAGTTATTTTTTATCTGAAGCATGATGCTACGATACATTAACAGAACGAGGAAAAAAAGCAGCTTTCTCAGAACCTAATCTGCCCGTCGAGGCCCGTCGGGCTGAAAATCGCCCGGTTCTGGTCACCTGTGCATCCCCAGAACATCTGCAGCAAGCCGGAAAGCACATCCCCAGGCAACGACAGGTTTTTTTTTAACTCACCGCTGTCAGGTCCGGTTTCGGGGCGAGCGGCGTTTATTTTCCACGCCGGCTGACAGGACGTTCGACCCCGCCGGCTCCCGTTGCCCGGCAACCTGCAGTCTCTCTTCTTTTTTTTTGGCACAAAGTTTTGAAGGTTACCTCATCAATGCCGCTGATTCAGGTGCAGTAAGGACACTTGTGAACACCGTCAACGATGAGCAAGGTGAGACGAGTCCTGCGGCGATTAAAGTGAGAGCTCTGGAAAAAAAAAAAAGAAAAGGTCACGACCTGTGTGAAAACAGCTGTCAGGTGTAACAGAAGGAGTACAAGGATGTAAACAACACTCTGAAGATGATCCGCGGCGCCGTGTTTGAGTTCACGATTAGTTGATTTCATGAGTGGGTTCCCACGTTCCACTGAGTCCGGGCGACCGAGCGCTGAGATTGACGAGGCGGCTCCGGGAGAGAGAAGATGATGAGAGCGTTCTGAGGGTCTGGGCGTCGCCGTGGGAACGGGAGCGTGAGCATCGAGCGGCATGAATATGGATGAGAGAGAGTTGGGAGTAAACTAAACGGGGCAACATGAAAAGCTCGTCTACAGGAAACGATGGTGGAGAGAAGATTAATATTTTAACTGGAAACTACAGGAAAGAGAGGAATTGATGTGAATTAAAAACCATCGCTGTTGGAGCTGAATTAAGATGCTTCCTGTAGTTTCTGAAGCGGTGGGATAACCCCACCTCCTCCACCCCCCTCCATCAGCACCACCGCCGCCATCCAGCTGAGAAAATGGGGCACGAACGAGAACGCATTTCCAAACCCAAGGGCATCGCGTTTTCATTTTCACCTCGCCGCGTTTCTGTCGAGTTTGCCAACATCAGCTGTGGCGCCGGGCCGTGGCCCGGTGGGCCGAGGAGGACCAGGCGCAGCGGAGAAGATGGATGAAAGTAAAAACGGCAGCTGGTACACAGAGTTCAGAAGCGTTGATTTTCTGTGGATCCGTACGAACATTTGGGTTTCGCTCGTCTTCAGCCGTTGCCGTTGGTTACCAAATAATCAGGGACGACCTCAGTCCCAGTTTTCACCCTCTGACCTCCACGTCACCTTGATCGCTCCTCAGAGATCCTGTGATGTTTGGAGGTTGATTGACGTCAGGAAACAAGCCGATAAAAGTAGGACCTCTATCAGTTAACCTTTTCTTTTTTTTAGCATGTAGCACTAAAGTTGTAAAAGTGGAGTATCTTACAACAAATTAAAAAACAAAAACCTGATGCTGTAGAAACTTAGATTCCTTTTGTGAATGATCAAAACTACTTTAACTTTAAAATCTACATAATCTTTAATATCTGGCAAAACTTGACCTCAGACTTAAATAATCTTACAAAAACTAAAAATCGACTGACAATAAAATTTCTTCAGATTGTCCTCAAATTTCACAGAAAAACTGTATATCTAGAAAAATAATGAAAGATTCTTCATAAACATATAAAACGAAATTGCTAAAATTAAGAATAAATGTCTCTACTTTTTATCAGGATCATTGTCTTTACTTTTCATCCCTAAAATGGACGAAAAACCTTTTTTTTCCCCAAAAAAATATAGTGTAATATTTTTATTACTTTGAGATAAGTAAATAATTTTAGGACTTCTGATACTAATTTAAACCTCAGATAAAACTTTTACTGACTGACGAGAGATTGATGAATTTGTGCGCTTTTTTAAACAACTTGAACAAAATAACTGGTTACAACAAATTATTTATAAGTCACATTTTATCATTAATTTTTTTTTTACTCATGATTTAATAGTTATATTTAAAGATAAAAAAAAAAAACAGTTTGCAGTAATAGACTTAATAAAATGAAACTCTTCCCCCGTTTTTCCACGTCTGCCTCTTTCATGACATCTTTATTCATGAGATTTTATTAATCCGACTTTTAGACCGGATGTCGCTCATTCTTTAGGAAAACGCCAAATTCTGTTCTGCTGACTCAGCACTCGCAGACTTTGCTCTTCACGCCACCTCCTGCCCTCGTCTCTCGATTGCATCGCCCCTGTGTCTGTGTGTGTCTGTGTGAGTGTGTGTTTTCCCTCCTGTGATTGTGTTTATGAGGAATAAAGGTGCGTCTCATCCATCACGTGCCACCTGTGTCTCTTTCGGGACACGAGCCAATCGGCATGCAGGACCAGCGCGGGGACGTCCTCCGTTAGTCTTCCATTATTGGACTTCGTTCCCGCCATCTGATCACACCTGGGCTGCTAACGAGAGGGCTGGATGGAGGTTCAGAGGCGTGACGTCATCGAACAGTGTGGAAACTTGAAGTAGAAAAAGATTTTTTTTGTTGTTGTTTTTTTTAAAGGTGATTTGCTGAAGGTTACCTGAAGCTGCTCATCCGCCCGCTCCGTCCTGAAGACAGATTTGTTTTGAAATGATATCCGTAGGAATTCTCGTTTTTCTTTGTATTTTTACAACGTCAAATATGCTTTTTCCAGCCGTTCTGTTCCAGTGAACCTCCTGAGGCGGGTCGGAGTCGAGCAGAACTTTTTCTTTTACGTAGTTTTGATCAGTGTCTCTCTCTCTCTCTCTCTCTCTCTCTCTCTCTCTCTCTCTCTCTCTCCATCGGTTCACCTCAGCTGCGAGTGATCACTACCTCATAGGTAACAACATCACCGTCGCTGTTCTGGGGATAGTCATCCCCATCGGTGAGTACTCTTGACCCCCCCACCCCCTCTATATCTGCCTCCCCCTCTCCCCCCGCTTCTCCCTCCTCGCTCCTCCAACTCTGCTTCCTTAAACATCCTGCATGTTTTTCTTCTTGTTACTGTATGTGTGTAGTTGTGTATTAGCATGTGTGTTTGTTGGGTTTTGGGTTCATTATTATTATTATTATTATTATTATTATTATTAATAATAATCTCCCAGCGGGTTTGTCAAATGTAAAATTCACTCACTTAAATAATGAGCTTGTGCTACATTTGTATTTGTGTGAGGTATAAACAACCGAGTAAACGCGCCCAGCTGTGATGTCACGGTACGGTGGCCTCACAGCCGACAACAGAAGAAGAAGAAGAAGCCGCCGCGAGGAGGCTCCTGTGATGTTGCACGTTATGTTATTATTAATGAGCTTTGAGCAAACGGGACATTGAGTTGGTGTCATCGCGCTCGAGCAGCTGTTCTGACATGAAGTTAATGTCAGAAAGTCCACTGGAGGAAATCCACCCACTTCTGTGACCGAGTGAACGGCAACGAGTGGGTCTGCTTTTCAGGGTGGATAAAAATCCTTCTTTTTAAAAAAAACAAACAAACTACACCTCAGTTTGACTACAGGAGGTGTATACTGTAATATGTGGAGCTTAGATTCAAATGAAAATCATATTTTAATTTTAGTGCCGTCGTGCTCAGCGTAACAGAAATCAGCTGACTGTGCAGATGACCTTTCGGTGTCAGCAGACGCAGCTAATTGAGATCGCTTTCATCCCCAATATTCAATAGTTTCCTAAGTCAATGGAGCTCTAAAATATCGTAAAGCACTTTTTTTTTTTTTTTTTTTTTTTTCCTGATTTTCATTTGCCACAGATGAGATATTGGCTCATTAAAACAACGGTTAACCCTTCACATCCTGATCCCTCGCTCGGTCCTGCTGCCAGTCACAAATCCCCACCACTCGGCGCTTTTTTTTTTTCTTGGCAGCTTCGAAACGTTAATTATTGTTGGAAGTCCGCAAGGGCTGGATTTCTGCACTTCTTTTTTTTTTTTTTTTTTTTTGCCCGCTCCCGTCCAGAAATCCACCACCCACGGCTCCACCCGGGGAAGCGGCTCAGCAATGATTATCAGCGTTTAGTGGAAGTCGGGCTCTCTAATGGGAGTGAAATTATTCGAAATGAGACAAAAGCCGATTTTTTTTTTTTTTTTTGTTAAACCAAAGCGAGCGTTTTAGTGAAGAACAAAGAAAGACGAGGGGTTTCCAGCCCAGCCACGCAGGGGGATCCCCAGAGCTTCTCTAACCAAAGTGTGGTTCAACATCTGCAGACGTCTGATCCAGACTTGTTTTTGTCCGTCCTGGTTCGGCTCTCGGCCCAACCAACGTGCACAGACCACATACGGCCTCGTGCACACGCTGGGCAGCAATGCTGATATGGTAATGAGAGGAGAGACCCCCCACACACCCCCCTCATAACCCGTCCAAGACCACCACAGCCAGGCCGTCTGCAGAAACGCAAGATTTTAAACGGAGCGGGCTGAACATTTCCCTGATGGCGGCTCGGACGCCTTGCTGAGGTTTTATTCAAGAGAAATCACTTCCTCAAGACGTAAAAATACGTTTAGTTTAGTCTGTGTGTTGGCATGCCCGCTGTTTGTGTCCATCCGATGCTCAATGCAGGCTGTCACTGTTGAGAAATGTGCACGTGTGTTGTTGTAAGTGTGTGTTTTGGATCAGTTTGTGAGTCTGAGAAGGGATTACTCAACCCCCCCACCCCACCCGGAAACAAAACCGAACCCGCTTCCTTGGAGGTTGTTTATTCAGGATGTGTCAATGACTGGATCTGTTTTACTTTATAGGAGAAAAAAGAAAAATCACAGATGTAAAAAAAAAAAGAAGAAAGAAAATGATTTTCAAAATAAGAGTTGAGTGTTCTGACTTTTCAAAATAATACAACCTTTTTCACATCAAGAAGGGAAAACATTACAGAATCATGAGGAAAAATAAGATGTTTGAAGGATCTAATTTCTTTTTAAGTGTCGATAATAAAAATATTCTTCTTTACTCAGATTCCTTTTTTTTTTCAGTTTCTGCAGTAATTTTTCGTCCTCTCTGCACCGACGCTTTAACGTCTTCCTCTTCCCGGCCGAACTTTTCCCGTCTTCAACCTTTAAACTCGATGTTTGCACTGGTTGCCCCCGGAAACACGACGACAGGATTTAAAATGCTTTTCCTTGTTTCAGCTGACGGCGCTCTCCTCAGAGTCACGTTTTCCTGTCCATCAGCTGATTTGCGTCTTTATTTAAATCTGAAGGAACTCTATTTCAACTCCAGACTAATTTCCAAATCCAGACAAGCGTAGTTATTTGTTTTTAGGTTGGTGAGACGATCTGTTTTCTTTTCCTCATGAATTTTTTCTTGATTTGACATTAATTACAACACATCTGTGGTTTTTTTTCTTCTTCTCTGGTTTTTCTTAGTGTTTTTTTTTCCTTTTTCTTGAACTGGGGGTTGTGGAGTCACAGTATGAAGGCTTATTGTGTTACAGATTTTCATTATATAGTCATTTAAAAAAAAAAGAAAAAAGAATGAATTAAATGTTTTAATGGCATTTTGTAAACGAATTAGTGACGCAGTGATGAGCTTCTACAGGTGTGACAACCGATGAGCCTTCAGGTGACGGCGGGTCGTGTGCGAGGCTGGTTTGTGCGTGCTTTAAGCGCCGCTCCGTGTCACCCTGGGCTGTGTTAACGCTCCCGCCGTGTGTTGTGTGTGTGTGTGTGCGTGTGTGTGTTAAACACATGCAGTCCCTATCCTTGCCACAGTGGTCATCGGATTGCTCTGCACCGGCGGGTACCTGGTCTGGCGCAACTGGCGGCGCAAGAACACCAAGAGCATGAACTTCGACAACCCCGTCTACCGCAAGACCACGGAGGACGACGACGACGAGATCCACATCGGGCGCCACAGCGAGTCCATCGGCCACATCTACCCAGCAGTGAGTGGCAGCCACAGCCAGCCGTTCATAGCGCTTCCACTAGGGGGCGGCGTCACAGACAGCAACTCCCACTGGTACTCGGGGGCGCCCATGCTCTCCAGCAGCAAGTGAGGGAGGAGACGTCGGGAGTATTTGGGAAGACGCACGAGTTCGGCCCGGTGGAAGGCCCACGCACACTTCCACACTTCCACGGTCTCCGGGAGCGCCAATCGTTCACACAAGCTCTCCAGATCGACGCCACGTCCCACCCACCCACACTCCACGTACATTTATCAACACCAGCCTGCCATCCCGTTTACCTGTACACGTGTTCATGTTGATGCTCGTTATTGTTTACGTGTTTGTTCCACGTTACCTGAGGAAAAAAAACAAACAAAAAAACTACCTACTCTGTTTTCACAGACGAATCTGATGCAAAAAGTCTTTAAAAATGGGTCAGTTTGTGCCACAAGTTTTCACACCTTTTTAGAGAGGAACTGTAACATGTTGTTGTTAAAAACGTGAAATATTATTATTATTATTGTTATCCACTGGAGTTTCAAACCATGGTTTCTGCTTTAATGTTATAATAATTTAATTTTGGTGAATTTTTAGCGGTTAGCACATGTGAAGGATCAGATCTGTGAGCACTTTTCAAGTTGACTTAATATTATTGTTTTTAAATTATTATTATTATTGTTATTATTACAGGGTAAATAGTACAAATAACAAGGGAGCACAAATCAGGACAAAAGGTTACATTTTCCGCTGATGTTCAGTAGATTTTTTCTGGACACCAAATCACACTTTTTTTTTAGTATGTGTGTAATTTTCTTTTATTAGCAGTATTTTATTTATTTTTGTATTTATTTACGTATCCGTGGGGTTTGTTGGAGGTGGGGGAATGGATGTCAGACAGGAAACCAGGAAGGGCAGCCAAAACAAGGATTATTGAGGGGGAGGGCAGGGTTTTGCTTTTGATCGGTTGTCATGGTAACACAGATTCCTTTGTGATGCTCAGGAGAGGGGAGAGGGGGGGGGTAAAAAAAAAAAAAGCACAGAATTGTGGGTATCGTTGGCAGGATGTCAGGCTAGAAAGCACACACGTGCGCGCACGTAGACATGAAGCAGGTGCACGGCTGAGATTCAAGGTCAAAGTCGTAACGAGAGCGGCTTCTTTTCCGTCTCTCCGTGTTGTTATCTGCATATGAACAAATCTGTTTTCAAACGCCGTCGGGCCCGGCTCTCCTCCCCGACTTGTTTTGTCTCCCGTAGCCGTGGAGACGGAGAAATCACGCAGGTGTTGTGTGGGCCAGACGTGTACAGCTGTTGGGTGGGGAGGGGTACGCCGAGGCGTTTTTTCACCTGGACTCTCACCTGTCTCTCTCTCCCTTTGTGCCGCTCTGTTTCCTGTCTGTCTCCTTCGCCGGCCTGCCGTGGTAACCGTCTCTTTATCTGCTGTTTGCAGCGCGTGGCACTCAGTCTGGAGGATGATGGCTATCCCTGATGCCCTCCCCCCTCCACCCCCACCCTCCTCCTCCCACCTCAAGCCTCCACACCACTACAATGAGGCCAGTATAACGCAGAGGAGGATGAGACGGAGTCCTCAAAGGAGCAGGAGCGCCGTAACCTGCCGGGTCCTCCTCCCTCCTGTCCCGGAGTAACGTCACTACCACAACCCGCCGCCGCTAGTCCCGTTAGCGTTAGCTTCCTAGCCTCCGCTCCTCTCGCCTCGTCCCTCCGCCTCTGATTAACAGTAGTGGTGTGTGTGATAATGCTGCTTGACCTGGTCCACACTAACCTCATTTTTGTTGTCCCAGTGCACACGGTACACCGAAGGCTCGGCGGGAAGAGGTGGCACTTTTGAAATCCTCGTGTTTCGACTATTTATTCAGACGTGTTAAATGCAGCGTTGAGGATTACTGTTGAGCGCAGCAGCAGCCAAGGTTGACAGGGTTTAATTTATTTTATTCTTTTTACTTTTTATACATGGTCCCACCTGGCCCCTCACATTTTTGTCCCTCCACCCCCCCCGACGTACAAGAAAGCTAAATATAACCAAGGGGAACGGCGAGGACAAAAAGATGGAGGGCTTGTCTGCACATTTGGAGGTGATTTTGAAGTAAAAGAGAGAGGTGGAGTTCTTGCTTCTTCTTCGGTAGGGGAACGGTAGGATTTGTGCCACCAGAGGGTCACGCCTCAAGGCAAAAAGCAGGAGTGCAGCAAAAGCAGTGGATTATGGGTAATCCCCTCTCCAGGTATCAGAGGTGAGCGCGGTGGATGATAAACTTTTCCGAGGTTCTGATGGTTTAACTTCCCAGATGTGAAACATTTACGGACAGTTTAAAAGCACTTTTTTTGTTTTCATCGACTTGTTTAAGATTTAATTACATTTCTGGCGTTCATTCAGCTCAACGGAGCGGCCTGGCCAGTCGTTCTTCTGCGCCGCGACGTTAAGTTCAGGAAAAGTTTGAAGTTTGAAGAATATTGTCCTGTTTTTAATTCGCTGTTGCACTCGTATAACCGTTGACAGTTTTAACCTTTGACCTTTTTAAAGATTCGACGTGACTGGATGACATCATCTTTAAGCCGCTTCACAACACACACACACACACACACACACCAGTGTTGAACTTCAGTGACCCAGTTTCTCCACCACCCCTGGCTTTTGCCTTTTTTTTTTTTTTTCTTTTTTTAGCGTTACGACTTCTCCGCTTTTCGCTTCCCCTCATTGAACGATGTCGCCGGATGAGACGATGCAGAAAAATGGGCCTCGTTTGGAGGAAAGCGCTCGGCGGCGGTTCGGAGTGATTTCCCGGGTTTTCGTGCGAGAGGATGAGTGACACGCCGGGGTCGAGCGAGCCGATCTTCCGTCGACTGGGTTCAGACACGCTTCCAGCCAGTCGAATCAAACGAATTCACGCCGGATGAAAATTGTAAAAATTGCTCCTTTTGCGTTCAGGAAGTGAATTTCTCGAGGCTGTTGTTATTAAACGGCGCAACATCGATTACAAACAACTCCTTCATTCTTTTCCTCTTGACAGTAATAAACACATTAATAATTAAACACACGTGCAGGATGAAGCTGGGTTGTTTCCGTCTTCCAGTCTTGTTAACTAATCTGAACAATAACTGAATTTCCGACGTGCTGTACGAATAAGGGCTTTTTTTTTTTTGGCTTGTTCACTGATCTCCTTAAACTTAATGTGAAACTTGGAAACAAACAAACAAACAAAAGTCTTCCTAGACTGGGTCACCACAGGCTCACACCATGTGACTGCGGAGAAGCTGATTAATGATGGGTTTTATTCAGGGATGTTGTTTCATAGCAACGCTGTGGGATTTTTTTTCCCCATTTTTGGAGCTGTGATAACCCACAGGAGACTGAAAGGATTGGGCAGGACACACTTACCCCCACATGAGAGTGGGCTTGTTGAGCGTGGGGTCATTGACTTGGCCAGATATCTATCAGTGTTGTGTCGTGGCGTGCTGGCGGCCACTCCCCTCTCGGTTCATGGCGTGCAGCAGGTGATGTGTTGGTACTGCCCGTGTCATGTGACATGACTGCTGTCTTCTGCAGCACCGCGCTCCCGACATGAATCCAGGAAAGGATGATCGAGAACAACTTTAAAAAAAATTTTTTTTTTTTTTAAATTTTGACCCAGACCAAATAAAATGTTGTGGAGGACTGGTTTGGTACCTTGGCAGAGAAGATTTTTTGAAAAATATGTAGTAACTTTAACAACAAAAACCCCGGAGTGAGTCGTTACTATGACGCTTACAGTAGTCGTATTTTTTACAAAATAAAACACTTCTCGGTCCTAAAAGGGACGTAAAAACAATGATGCTTGCAAAATAGAACAGTTCTAGGTCCTAAAAGGGATGTAAGAACAATGATACGAAACAAAACAGTTCTGAGTCCTAGAAGGGACGTAAGAACAACAATGCCTACAAACTACAACAGTTCTAGGTCCTAAAAGGGACATAAAAACACTGATGCGTCAGGCATCCTTGAGATTTAAGATGAACTAAATCCCCGGCTGTATTTTAAGGTGGAATGAATCACACATCATTTTTGTCTCAGACCCTTCACTTTCCCCCGGTGTCCACGTTCGCCTCCAGTCAGCTTCCACGCTGAGGGGGTTTGCGGTTAGGAGAATAAATTGCTTATTTATTAAGCTGCCTGAGCGTGACATTGTGGGAGAGTTGTTCTGGCTACAGTGTGAAGACAGATTGGCCGGTCCACTCTGTGGTCACCTCCGGAGGAGCCGTGTCCCCTGAAGGACGTGGAGAAAGTCCAGGCCGGAGCTTTCGTGGTTCATTTTAGCTGCCAGGAATCGACCTTACCTGCCGCTCTGTCGCTCCATATTTAGGACGCTAACCAACACTCTAATGCAAACATTATTTGTTTTTGTTTTTTTTCTCTGAGTCTGGCTCATAAACAACCGTCTGCAGTTATAAAAGATCAGTTTAAGAGTTCTTGTGTTGCTATAATATCAGTAGTAATGTTTGTTTGATGCTTCATTTCTTATTTTATTGACTTTTTTCAGTATTAATTCAGTATTTGATACAACTGTGAAGCAGGAAATAGTGCTGGAGTTGGACATTTGTTTTCAAGTTTGAAAAACGTCTGGTTTTACTTTAAGTTAAAAACTCAATCGTGTGTCCTAGACGTGGCATTTATGTGATGATAGTGTTTTTATTTTATTTATTTTAGTCGAGGGTTTACATGCTGAATCAGTGACAGCAAGAAAAATAACTCATATCAGAGTTGGTGATTGAATGCTGATGAACACTGTCGGGGTTAGGATTAAAACTGTTGCCGACGGCGATCTGCTGACTAATGAAAACGCGTATCGACGCTGTAGTTGTATTACGTTGTATTACGTTGTATTACGTTGCAAGGCTGGGCATTTTAGCAGAAATTAAGATTAAAACATGTGAGAGAGCTCAGGTAGAAAACATGACTGACATCGCACTGATTTACCTGAAAGACAGAAACACTCTTGTAATTAAGTTTTAAAAACTTGTAGTTTCTTCGTATTTTACATTTTATAAACTGTTTTTATGAAGAGTGGACTCTGGGCCCCGAATAATTAAATCTGGACCCCACATGAGCTCTTTGCTTGTTTTTATACATACACATATATACACACACACATATATATATACATATATATATATATATAATGTACATATGTATGTATATATATATATATGTATATATATATATATATATTTGTATATATATGTATGTATATGTAAATTTTTTTCTCTTTTTTTTCAAGTATTAGTCTACTTCAGATGCAGATTAATCTCATCACTTGGTCAGGATCCCAAAATGGCATAAAATGAGAACTTTAACGGTTTCTTTATATAAAAGTTGTTATGAAATCAGTCTGATTTACGTTGCATGTTTTTAGCCCATCGCAGTAACTACTAACATCCTGATAACTTGAAAACTTCCTGATTTGTGCTCCTCGTCATAGACGTCCTGTAGCTCCTGTCTTTTCCTCGCTGTACTCTTCAACATCCTGTCTTCTCGTGTTTTTAATCTTTCTTTGCCTTCACTCACGTCGCTCCACAACTTCACCTCCTCATGCATCGTTGCAGCCCATCCACACCGAGGTCGCAGCCGAAAATCAGCTCTCCCTTTTTTTTCTTTTTTTTTTTTTTTTTTGCTCATCTCTCCATCTCGGTCATCTCCCCTTCAGCTCAGGCTCTCAGCTCCTTTTTTGATAGACAGAAGAAATAAACACTGGAGGAAATGAGGAAAACAGCTTCCTAAATGTGAACCAGCAGACTGCTGAGTCGGCAGAAGTGGCTTCGTCCTCTGGCGATGCTTTTTTTTTTTTTTTTTGAACTTTGAACCTTCAGAGACTCCACCTGGACCACCTGGTTCCTCCTCTGACCACGTGCTCGTTTTCGTGAGTGGTCCTTCTGTCCTCGCCGGATCATTCCCAGTGACACTCGATGTTTGAATACTTGAAGGGCCGTGTTTTGGTCGCCTACATTTTTCTTACCCCACCCACCCCCCCACCACCCCCCCTCAAGTGTAAATTGAAGGTTGTGAGGCAGAAACCACCAATGGAGATGTTGTAAAAGTGTTTTTAATTGTAAATCTTTTGATGGTTTTGGAATCATTTTTTTTTTCCTTTTCTTTACTCTCAACTTTTTTTTTTAAATTTTTTTTAAATATCTCCCGCAAAGAAAAAGCAAACATTCGGAGCTCTGTCCATTCCTCAACCACACGACAGACTTTTTTTTTTTTTTTTTTATAT
>JAOWBL010000019.1:10183425-10197426 GCA_028564865.1 Zenarchopterus dispar | reverse complement strand
GTCCACTCATCGGATCGTCAGCGTGAACGTACTTACGCGCTCTTAACAACGAGAGACTGTGATTTAGAGATTAGCCTAGCGCTAACAATGTTATTAAAAAAAAAAAAGAGGAACCTGCTCAGATCTCCTGGAAACCCCTTTTAGGTTTTTTCGATGACAAAAATAAAATATAAAGAAAATGGATTAAAGTTAAGTAATGAAGTGTGAAGTAGTTGAGTAATCAAGTATTTGGAGGAGCGTACTTGTCCATCCTTTCGGTGTTTTGCCGCCAGTGGGTCATGTCCTTTCTCCACCTGAGGTTTTCCTGGCTGCCAAAAGCACTCCCGGACGGACTCCGCTCTAAAGGTTAAAAACATTATTTAATCTTTCAACGACAGCAAAAGACTCTGCAGTGTTTTACAATCCTCATACATGTGGACAAATTTCCTTCCATTAAAGAAATAAGTGAAGTAACCTGAACCTGACAAATGTAATAATAAATCCTTTACTCAACATTTACAAATGAAAACCAGGCGTTGCTTTTGAATTGTGATCGAATAAATTCGTTTAAAAAGAAACCGTGGCTATGAGCAAATTATTTTCAATCTTTTCTAGAGGTAGAAACCAGTTTGTTCATGCTGGTTTTATTAGTTGTTTTTTTTTTTTAAATGAACGTGTGTATCTATGGTAACTGTCAGTCAATATTTCTGTACACGCATGTGTCAATCACTAGTCCACCTCTTCGGTTGAGGATTTCTTGAGTTTTTGTTTATTTACAAGTCTAGGTGCACCTGTGCACGCTTGTCTGAGCAGGTGTCAGAGTGTCTCCGCCCACCTAGCTGTCCACGGCTGCGTCGCACCATTTCCTGTCTGGCCCCGATGCTGCCCAGTATGGCCTCCTCCAGCTTGGCTTTCATGTCTTTGGACTTCTTAAAGGTGAGGCTGTTCATGCGTTCGAAGGCCTTCTTCCCCTGCATGGTGAACACAACATGGGCCTTGTTTCCGTGAAGAAGAGGGTGAGTGGGTGGACAGAGAGCAAACAGCGAGGAAGTTATTTGCAGCACGGCACCCAGCGAGCCAAGCAGGTTAGTAGCAAGAAAGCAAAGAAGAGCGACGGCAAACATAGAGCACAGCAGGCAGCGAGTCAAACACACTGAAAGAAACGACTAACTGAACATGGAGGGCAGCACATTAACTACTTATATTTCTTTATCAAATAGCCGAAGCACAAGAAGCTTTTGTTTCAAATGAAAGAGGACACAGTGCACAAGTTAACAAGTTTTCTTTTGTATTGTACCTCAAAAACTGTCCTGTAAAGTAAAGCTGTCATGTACTTATACTTTTCAGGATTACACTGATCAGGACAGGTGGACATGTTTACACCTGGGTACCTTGTACTCGAAGCAGGAGACACAGAGGTAGAGGAGGTCCAGCAGGCGGTTGAGCTGGGACACCGACAGGTCCGTGAACCATTTCTGCAGCACCAACTCGTCGGCGTTTTTTAGCACCCACAGCAGGCAGATCAGCAGGCTGCGACTGGACTCGGCCGAGAACGTCCCGTGCTGGCGATTCGCCTGGAAAAAAAAAAAATCAAACATTGGGAATCACAGAGAGCAAGAAAAAAAAAAAAAAAAAAAAAAAAAAACAACAAATGAAAAAGATGCTGCAGTAAGTTAAAATGAAACGGCTTTATTAAAAAATAACTGCATATCATCCTCACCATGTTCTGTAGAAATTACCTGCGAGTTGAGCAAGAAGCTATTTGGTCGAGACATTGGAGATGCTGTGGAGGTGCCTGCTATCGCCATGGCAACAGTCTGACTGATCATACTGTTACTCTCTCCGTCTGCTTCTTCCCCCCCGCTGGCCGCTGCTGTCCCCTGAGGACCGCCGGACCGACCCCACTGGCTGTGGGACTCTAGTTGGACCAAAAAAAAAAAACAAAGAATAAAAAAGAAAATAAATCGATTCCAAGTAAATGAACGTGAAATAATAACAGGAGATTAAAACAGAATTTTATGCACGAGTGTGGATGAGAAATACAGATGTCTTAGGTTAGAAATGGTGCAAATAATCATCAAAATAAAGAATGGAAACATTTTCAAAAGAGCAAAAGAAATGAGATAAGGCAGTTTACCCAGCGGTGGATTACCTGGTGTACTATTTTGGGAGGCAAAATCCTTTGAAGCTCAACTGATAACCTTCAAGGTTAGAGAGAATTCTGTTTTTCATGTCTAAATATAACTGCAGCTGCAGTTGTTTGAAAGTTTTTGGGTATTTGGTGTTTTGCCAAAGTACATCTAAATATGTCGGATAAGGCCAGAGGAAACTTTCTCATCTCCGCTGTTCCACCAGTTTTTTAAAAAAATTTGCTTTAATTAAGTGAGATTTATTTGGAGCACCGCTGACTTCAGCGCAGCGAGACACCAGGTAGAAACGACACAGCTGACGGGTAGAGACAAGAATGCTAAAAATGAGAATCCCACATGACCTTACAGCTTATAAAGCAGTGAACTTCAAAAACTTTGAGTTGATAAATCAACCGGGACATCATATGTCCTGGTTCGTACTTAGAGGATGTCTCAGGTCTTGTTTTGAAGAAACTGATGTTGAAAGCGTGGTGTCGTCTGTACCTGTAAAGTCGTGCAGCTGAGGCAGCGTCTCCATGATGATGCCGATGAGAGGCAGGTACAGCATGGCGACCCGGGCCTTGACCTCCACGTCGGCGTAGCGGGGGTCCGAGTCGTGGCTGGAGAGGAGGTTGTGAACAACACTCACCACTTTCTTATGTAGACCAAACATTCTGCAATCAGAAAGGACAAAAAAGGGTTAAATTCAGAGAGACAAGAATGAACAAAGAAATGCCGTTTCTTTTTTTTGTTTAAAGTCAGGAGATGCTTAAACACATTTAAGCTTTTTTGTTTTCACAAAAGTCCTTACCCCTCATTGTCTGGGTCCAATATTACAGACAGTTCAGACAGAACCAGTCCAGCCAGAAAATGCTGCTCTCTAAATGGGACAGACAGCTCAAACATGTTGGCTATCTTCTGGTCTTGGACATGTGTGGAGAACCCGGAGCTCTGTCAGAGAAGAGAGGAGAGAAATCCCCAATAAAGAGACCACATTTACAATCGAATCCTGGATTACCTCGACTGTGACTAAAACTGACAACTTTTTTTTTTTTTTTTTTTGGAGTGTCTGGTGAAACTCTTGACTCTATGTACCATCTGATCTCATCTTACCTGTGATGTTGCTGAGGACACGGAGGGGGACGGCGAGGCAGGTGGGGTCAGCAGGCTGCAAGGTAGGTTGAGGGTGACGTAGTGTTCGTGACTGCAAACAATCCTTAAGAAATCGAGCCTCAAAGACTCCAAGGTCGGGTTCTGCAGAGCATAAAGCTTTGTGGACACCTAATGGGAGGAAAAAAGTTTAAGTTTTAAAACACTTTATTCATATCAAGCAGTCGATTTGATTAAAAAAAGCCAAAGAGCTTATCAAATACTTTAACTATAAAAATAATCAACTAAAGATGACTTCAAACACAGGAAAAAAAAAGGTGCAGCCTTATATTTACAACTTTATTCTGTGGTAAATAATAATCCAGAAGCAGTTTCGTTTCTGGGTTTGACGGTACTTGGTGTGTGGATGAAGCTAGATTTTTTGATTAAATGGGAACTATATTTTTAAGTCTTCGTCTTGTTTATGGGATACCACGATGACACTGCTGGCGTTTCCTGGGTCTTTTAGGAGCACCGCCCAGGCCCAATACTTAGTGCACTTAAAAAGTTGAAAGAGTGTATTCTTGAACTGAACATGTTCTTGGCCAGAAAGCACCATAAACGTCAAGAAGACACCTGGATTATCTTTTCTTTCCCTGATTTCACACTGAATCTGATCTTCAAGACAAAAAAATAAGAATTGTACCTGCTTCCAGTACGCCTTGATCAAGGAGAAGACAAAGCCTCGATCCATGACGGACAACAAGTCATTGAGGAAGAAGGCCAGGCTGGTGTTCAGCCTCTCCACCAGCTCTAGATCCTGAACAGACCACAAAGACGAATCTCAGCCTGTTTTTTATGTACACGTGTAAGGTAACAACTAACTGCAAAGCTCTAACGATTTCTTCTCTGTTCCCATATGATTCAAACATGCTGGTGACACTACGTGTCATTTGACTTTACTTACCTTCTGGAAACGAGACACGATATCACCAGCAATGGTGCTGACCAGGGCTGTGATGTCATCCATGAAGCGTTCAGGGAAGCGGTTCTTCCTGGGTGACTCCAAGCGGTCGGTGAAGTAAAGGTGGTGGATAATACTCTTCACCTGCGATTAAAGGGTTCATTGTGATGAAACATAAACTACTGTGAGACACTTCAACACCATCAAGTATTTTATAACGTATCAAAACTGTCCTACCATGAGCTCGAAGAAGAACCAGGCCTGTTGTAGAGCCCCCTCCCGGACACTTCCACTGCTCACCACCCACTGAAGAGCCAACTCCTCGTGGAAGAGCTGAGCAGCAAATTCAAAAGGCACAAAGAGGTGGACAGGAAGGACAGGTGTGGAGAGGTAACAGAAAGCAACAGAGGCAAAGCTGAAAATTATGTGAAGCACCTCCATCTAGTCTGACACAAAATATAAGAAACAAGATTCTAAAATGGACTTCCTTACGATGAGTGATGAATGAAAATAAAACTTAACTGGCTACAAGCTTTTGTTAGTAAATGGCATGTTAACATTTTACAATGACTCTTTGCCAGGAGTGGGGATGCCGTTTTAAGATGCAATAAAATGAAATGAAATGAAATAAAACAAAACTTCTCCTGGCCTTATAAACCTGGGGGCAGGACAACCAAAAGTATTAATGATGGTTAGCAACACTACATCCTCTACATGAAAGAACAAAACGGTCCAGTAAAGCTCCTGCTCCCCAAACACTGGAAATGAACTTCATTAAAACACGGGAAGGTTAGCTGTTAAAAAAACTCAGGAGAAAAGAAATTAACAGAAAATAAGTCTTAATTGAAAGCAAGACTGTTGCTACATGGATTTGATATGAGTTTTTTGTCTAAACAGAGATAAATCATTGTTTAAACATCTACTTTTCCCCATTTTCTTTAAATACTGTGTATAACTATAAATCTGCTGTATAATCTGTACAAAAATCCAAGATAATCTGGCTAATACATCATCTCTTGTCTGGAAAGTCTTTGTTATTCTTTTTGATTTGAATTTAGGAAAGCAATAGTCCAATTATGACACTGTTTGTCATGTATTTTTAGTTTTATAGACAAATCTTTTTGTTAAATATAAACAACCAAATGGGAAATCGGAAATGTGGTTGAAAGTATCCTGAAAACATTTTATTTAATATTAAATAATAATATAATACAATGTAAAGCCTCTCTACAGAACTGCTGTTTCAATATTTCTTGTGGGATCAAAGCAGCTGATTAAAAGAGAGCTTTGGGGTATCATTTTGACTGATTAAATGATAAATAAAGACTCTGCAGATTATGTGGACACCGTCAGTGTACCTCACAGTCAGTATTAGCCAGACTAGAGTCAATATTCAAGGTTTTGCAATATACTGAGAATAAAAACTCAAATAAGGAACAGACGGCATTCAACAAGACTGCACAACAACCAGATGTGAGATCAAGCCATCCAGAGGCACACATCCACACACAGGACAGATGAGGAGGCGAGTAAGAGCAGGGTGGGATTGGCTCCTCCCCCGGTGCGAGTGGCTCTACCTTTTTTGTGGGCAACCGTCCTGTTAAAGTTTGCAAGAAACTGGCGCTCTCAGTGTGCGAAGACATGCGGTTGCCACAGCGCTCCATGGCCTATGAGTGGGATGAATGAACGGTGACAGCAAGGTTAGTGGAGGAGCAACAGGGGTGTGGGGTTATTCCTCAACACACAGCTTACTGTGTGTGTTGAGTCAAACACACACACACACACACACACACACACACACACACACACACACACACACACACACACACACACACACACACACCCTCCCCACCCCCCCACACATGCATAAAAACAGCTTTTGTGATTTGTTGCACATACTTTTCATACATGAAAACACAAACAGACACGGGACAGGGCCACAACAAGCGTTGCACCCGTAATCTAAAACATCAGCGAGTTCAGAGCCTAGAGGGCTATCCACACGAAGAACAATAATTTTAACAAAACTATATTCATACACAATGTTTAAAACTATGTGTCTGCCAGAATCCAGACCTGCGACAACTAGAGCAAGAAAAATAGTGTTAAACCATCTCATTTTGGGTAACATTTGCTGAAAATTAAAGTGACAGCCAATGAAAATCCAAGACCACATTGTCCTCTAATAACAGCTCAAAGACGGGCTTCACACTGTTATTTATCCACATTATTAACAGTAGGATTGGATTAAAACTAAACAAAGTATTATTATTATTATTGTTATTTTTTTACCATTTCTGACCAACTATTTTATGTTTGGGAATCCAGTCTTGGTTATGGACTAGCAGTTACTAAACAATCAATCATAAAGACATAATTTAAAAAAAAAACAACAAAAACACTACCTAAGACAGACTTTCAAGTGATCTGTGGTGCTGATGGGATCTCGTTTATTGATGATATCCTCCAACTATTGTGCACAGACTATGAAACTGGTCCTGACACACCAAACTATGAACAACGCTGGTTCTTTATTATGTTTAAAGCAATATAGGAGGTCACCAGAAATAACTGAGGGACACTTATGCAGCAAATTTAAAATCAACAGTGTGGAAGGTCATATTGCTATCTTATAGTTATTGTTTGAGATATTGCTGTTGGTGTGGATTTCCCTTTAAGGCAGAAATACAATATGGTTGCAACAAGTCCATGTCAGGTGATTCATTTCCCTCACCTTTGCTTAATGATGCACTGTTCTGCATCCTTGCAGGTAAAAATGTAAAAATACTACGGCAAAGATGTAGAACAGCCAAAAAAAGAAAAAAAAAAGAGACTACCCTACAAGGTCTACGTAATTATTACAGGTAGGCAGATAATCTAGGTGCTACTCTATGAGCATAATATACAACTGCAATCTTATCCTGGTTATTTGATGTGTAAATTAATAGCTAAGAAGTTTTTATGACATGACAACTTAAAATGACAGAAGACAAAACATCACAAAGAAGTAATGTGAAGCAAAGACCTTGCACATGTTGATAGACATTCACACTTACAAATAAACCATACTCCCATGATAAAGTGAATGGTAGGTGGGGTTAGCAGGGAGTCATGCAGGTAAACTGGCTCAGAGCAGAGAATATCCAGAAAGGAGAAATGGAAAATATAATTCAAATTAAATCTAGGATACTAATGGAAATGATTTCTAACACTACTCTTTTTCTCTACTATCTCCAAAAGTCATCTGTGAAATGTGGACATGCAGGCAGATCATATCTTGGTTTAATTTTCTGACAATGACCGAAAATAGAGTGTAAACCAGCAAGGAGAGAAAGGGGGGTCACAAATATCCAAAAAGGTTACTGTCACAGATAATTCTGGTCTCGAATCAAAGCTGATATCTGGATCGAGGTTACTTTTTATTCAGGCAAAGAGAAAAAGAGAGGTGTTAGATGTGATAAGCAAAGAAGGTGGACATCTGAGATCCTACAGTCCTTTTCATACCTGGCATCAACATGCATTCTTGGTCATCCAATCGCAAGTGTGTAACTTTACACCTGATATTAGAAAATCTCCTTTTGAGTCTTGAGTGACACTTTAGAAGTGAAAAGTATTCTTTTTTAAGTCGAGTTTTTTTAATCATATCCTTTCTGTTATCAATAAATCCCTTTTTTTAATCTCACGTTGGTCTGCGCCCCTACAGCCCTGCATCAAAACGGATTTTTTTACCCCCAGTTATCATTTGGACTTGCCTCAAGTCTCTTATAACTAGATTTATAAACAAAATCTAGAGGCCCTACGACCATTTTAGACAGCTTTATCTTAGCCTGAATATAAAAACAGAAACTGGCCAAATGAGTTATTCCCCCCCCCCAATACATTTACGCTCACATTGCTAAAATAATGTCTCCAAAGCACCTGAATGAATTCTCAAAATAACCTGTGCGCATACACGTCTGTACGTAAGGATGTCCACTTATGATCGGATCACTTAAGCATATTAATGCCACGCTTGAACAAGGTCCAACACTTGTGAGGGACATGGAGACGGCTGTGACTCCCATGTGTGGGACTATGGGAGAGTTGTGTTTTTAAAGTTCACGAGAATGCTGTAATATTCTTACGTTTTGGTCTTTTATGTCTTTGTGTTAACACTAGCAACATTTTGTATGGTTTGCAAATCTCTGTGGTTTAGGAAAAAAGTGGTCGAGTCATGTAACTTAAAACCAGTGTAAGGTCCTTCAAGACAGGGTTTCTTCCCTAAAAAATAAAGAAGATCAAAATAAAAGTTTTATGATCAAGAGAGATACCAAACAGGATCTCCTGCAAAGCACACAAATAAACCAAAACTCCAAATATTTCAGTATCCATTCGGTGTGAAAAAAGGTTGTTTTTGTAGTGAGGCAAAGTGGAGGACGGGGCATTCATAAACCACCTGCATGGTTTCTGGAGCGGACCCGGGGCTGGATCCCCAGGGGGCACTAGAGCCCATGGTGTGCACCCACGAGTTGGAGCGGTCTAAGCCCTAGGTGTGCCAAGGTCAAAGGACGCAAGGCAGGCAGGAAGCAAGGAAACAAGCGAGCAGCACGGGGGAAGGAGGAGGGAAGGAATAATGACAAGTTAAAATGGTTCAGAGGTCATGACTGCTAGAAGATGCCAAGGCCCCAAAAAGTTTAGCTGTAAGTAAATGAAAAATCATCACCACAGAGAGGCAAAGCACAAAGGTTCCCTGTCTCTCCCTTTCTGTGTGCAGAAATAACTTCCCCTCGCTGAGACAAGAGAAGAAAGTTGAGCATTAACAGCAAAGGGAACATTCATCAGAATGGGGCTGCATCCATCATATCACGGTTACAAGTACAGGAAGAGAGTAAGAAAGGCACATTACGTCATTCACTCATTACTCATGTGCTTTCTGAATTAAATTTTAAAAAAAATTGAAGTGAAAACTCACAGATATAAAAAGCAGAACAAATTAAAAAAAAAACATGACAACAAATAAATAAAATTAAATTAGGAGGAACTAAAAAAGCCAATAAAGACTGAAACTATGCTACTGTTAAAGACATTAAAAACATGTTCATTTTCTGTTTTGACAGAAATGTTAAAGTAATGTTTGCTTTTCAAAATCTGCACACACACACATACACCTCTAAGTGACAGGTTGATGTTACAGCGGTTAGACAGATAAGATGTTCAAGCTTATGTTTACGCATTGGCTATACAGTTTACAAGTTGATAAAAGCGCTTCTGGGTCAACGGAGGCCTCTCCATTAAGTAGGTTAAAATATATAGATTCAGCACGTCAGCTTTACCCGAGTCAGACCAAAATACTTCATCTGAAGACGACAGCACTGTTAAATAAATAACTTTGGTATCTAGCACACACCAGCAGCGTGGACAAGCCAGATTGTGTCTGGGGTTAAATACCTCCAATAACACCAAAAAAACAAACAAAAAACCTTTCCTGTGGATGTTTTTCCATTGAGTGTCAAGGCTCTTTTTAGTGGTTTTGCATCATAGGTGATATAATCTAAGCGCACAAAACAATGCTTTTGTTTATTTTGGTGATATCCCACTCAAGCTTCCATATCAAGGTGGTAATATATTTAATAAAAATATGAATTAAGTGCTTAGCACCTAGAAAATAATAGACATAGCCTTGTGACATTTAATGGATAAATGACATTTGCTGCCGGTTCTGAACATGAGTTTCTCTTTTGTTTTCAGACAAAACTATCAGTTCTCAGTCTGACGACCTTACCTTGCTGCCAATGATGGAGCGAACCTCATCGTCGGGAGATGTGGGCGTACCGGATATGTCAGGGTTACTGTTGCTAAGGCTACGGGAGCGGTTGAGGTTGAGGCTCGCTGGTCGGACAGCAGAGCGAGCCATGGTGGCATAATGAACCGAACCACCTAACCCTCCCGGACCTGAGGTAACACACACGGAGGGGGAAAAAAAAAAAAAAAAGGATCTCTCAAATGGATTGTTAAGGGGAGTGCTGATGGATATGAACATAATGTGTCAAAACTTGACACATTATGTCATTCATAAATATAATGATTCAATAAAATATAATGATTCAATAAAAACAATAATAATAATAATACTAATAGTATTGAGAAATTGTGGTTCGGTGTTTATGGCCTTTCAGATCATTTAATCTCAAAATCATAATATTTAATAATCATAGTATTTTTAACCAAACATGTCTAATGCTCTGTCAGTAAATATTATCTGCTGTGACAATTTACATTCAAAAAACAAAAACAACAGATTAAAGCATTCAGTACAGGAACATATCTACCTGTTTGGGATGAGTTGGGGTCTGTGTTGAGCAGGCAGAAGATAAAATGGGCGTAGGAGGGGGGAAAAAAAGCAAAAGATAAAAAGAAATAGAAGAAAAATTACGGCATGCAGGTTTGGTAATTGACAAGCATTTGAGGGGGGAGCTGGGAGTTAGACGACAGTAACATAAAAGGGCAAATCAGAAGAACAGATAAAGAAGAAAGAAAAAGGAACCCAACATTGTCAGCAGTGGCTATAAAATACCTGGTGATGGTGAGTTGGGGTCCATACTTGGTAAACGAAAGACGTAGTGGATGTATGAGGACAGGAGGCTGTTGCGGCCGTGCATGTCCTGGCTGGTGTCCAGGCACTTATGAAGACGGTTCACTATGGATGCCATGACCTCGAACGATGCTTGACCCAGATTCACTAGAACAACCACAAGAGGGAGAATGCTGTCTATGTCAAGAACTAGGAACTGGGAACTTTTAAAGCTGCTTTTATACATTTGACTTATAAATTAAATCTGCTTCAAAATAAAGTGTTAAGTCTGAGTTCTCATTTTCAATTTGTGGAAGAACCCAAAATCGTACCGATCTGTCCGGCAATGACTGGAGGCCGAACCACAAGTAGCACCAACTTGTCCAGTAGAAGGTGAAGGAATCGAACCACCGGCTCCAGCTGGGACGAGTTGAGCGCTGCGATGCTGGACTTTAGCTCCGCCTCCAGGTTATTTTCCATGATGCGCATGTCTCCTATCCTGACTGGGAACATGTGCTCATCCAGAGCATGTACCAAGGCAAAAAACTTATCCAAGTACTGGTCCTAAAGATGGAGATTTGAGAAGGACGGGGATGAAAAGGAAACACGAGGGTGAGAAAAGTAGAGAAGAAACAGGTTGGAATGACAGGAGTGAAAAAAGGATGAACAAAACAAAAAAATGCATAGTAAAAATAAAGAAGAATAGATAACCACAACGGAAATGAATGGAAAGAAAAAGAAACATGAAAGAAGTAATAACCAAGCTTATAGAAGACTTGTATTAATGTTGGAAAAGTGAATAAAAAAGTATGAGAAATCAAAAACAGAAAGCAAGCACAGATCTACTACCTGTACTTGCCTTTAAATCGGCAGGTTGGCTCACTGAGTAAAAACCACCAAACGAACATTACCACAAGAACACGAGTGAATCCAGCAAATCTAATCTGTTCCAGGAGCAGTGATTTATGAGCACATTAATCCCAGCTGGCCTTGTTGCAGCCAGTCAAGCCCTCCACACCACAGCAAATACAGAGATGGAGTAGACCTTACTAAATCACTGGCAAGGTAAGATTCACCCACTAATGAACTGGTGTTGGGAAAGAAATACGGCCTAAATGTGAGAAAACACTGCAGCAGTTTCTCTAAATCTCAACTGAAGTTTCAGATTATTAACTACGTGATGGCTATGAAAGTTGTTTTACTGCATCTTATTTTACACAGAAGCCATTTTTAATTTCTGGAGACTTTATTTTCACCTAGGTTTAATGTTTATAATGAAATGTATTAAATAAAGATAATAACAGACATGATAAAACGGTAATACACATGGTAAGTATAACAGTAGGAAAACGGACACAAAAAAAAGTTTACAAAATGATGTATATGATTGTAAAACGGCTGTGTGGAGTAGTGTTACCTGCGTATGGATAGTTGAAACGGCCACCACTTCAACAGTGAAAACACCTCGATGGTTGTCCACCCATTTCATTCCCGGGAGAGGAACCTGAAATAAAACAATATCCCAGTAAATCTGGCAGTATGAAACAATGAAAGCAAAGACATCTGTTCCACTTACAATGCTCATGCATACAGCCTTGAAGGAAAATGTACTTTTTTAATTTATTTTTTAATTATTAGAGAAAGCTTGTAAAATTACCCTGTAAACCAGCTCCATTCAAATGCACAAAACATTACTGTAAACTTTAGGCACCACAACACATTATAAACATTTAATTCCTGATTGGATGTTAAGGTCAAACAAGCTCTTTAAAAGGTACATGAAAACATTAAGATTGTTGAAAACTTCTTTCTAAAAATGGAGAAATTCAATGTTGAATATGTCAGCTTGTGAAGAAACCAGAAACATATAATAAAATTTAGCGTTTAAACCTTTATCTTCCATTGTAAGTTGTAACTCTTCCCTTTTGTTTATTAATGTTTTTTTCGGCTACAACACGTAAAACATAAACAGCCCTTTGTGTTAATGAATTTGTTAATTAATTTTGAAAACAGAAAGAAAGACGAAAAGAAACTCGATTGTTTCTTACATCCGGGGACAGGACAGAGTACGACTGCGGTGGCTTCTCGAGAGATACGGGCAGACAAAAGTGGCCCGTTCGCAGACGTCCATTCTGCAACATGGGGATCCACTGCAGAAGAAAAGAAAAAAACATTTAAACCCAACGTAAAAGATAAAACACAGTAATTATAGTTTTACTTTGATATGTATATATTTATTTGTTGTGTACGAGTATGAACACATAGCTGCTATAAAAACGAGAGTAGTGTCGTGTTGTTCTGGTAGATTGAACCCACCGTGTACCCCACAGGGGTCTCCAGCGGTGTGTTCTGCTTCTGCTGGCAGCTGACGTGGTAGAAGGTGAACAGAATGTGGTGGTGGTCCGACAGAGAAGCTGGCAGCTTGATCTTGATCTCATCATGAAAGTCGGGAGATCTGCAGCATTTAGAAAATTTAATTTAAAAACTTCCCCAAGACTGTGCTGTAAACTGATTTATATGAAACAAATTGATGTATTGGAAAAGAAACCAGTGAAAATGGATGTCTTTGTGAGATTCACAGACAGTAGGTTGTTTTTTGTTTTTTAAACATACACACCCACCCAATCACTCATGTAATCTCCACTGCCTGTTAATTAATCATCTGAACCCAACCTAATTTGCAATTCCTGCTGGAGGAGGTCTGACGCACATAATTTTACTATTCCATTTTATCATGAAGTTATTTTTTCTCGCATCAACAACTGTCTTTTTAGAGGCCGGCTGTATTAAAGTCATCCACTCAATAGGCAGTAGCAGTAGCCAGGACAGTAATCTGCAGCCATCATGGCGTAATGTCCTCCCGGCTGCCAAACACCTTTAGTCTTCGGAGGTTAAAAATGACTCCACTTGATTTTATTGGCATGTAAAGCATATAAGTGTTACACTTTTAGTTTTAGTTCAATTGAACCCATTATAACCAATCCCCCCCTCCTTTTTTTTTTTTTGTTTTTTTTGTTAAAGGTCAATAGACCTTGTTTACATAAAAACAGGATTTCATTTGGGGTCAGAACGACAAGGACAACATGAGTAAGTGTAAGATCAATAGAGAACCTACAGGTTAATCACAGCTGACTAAACTTACCATTTTTGCTAGTCAGAAATAATCCATAATATCTTCTACGAAGTATAAAACAAACCCAAAAAACAACCAAACACAAGTAGATAAATGACCATGTTTATGTAATTTCACTCATGGTTTTCATCCATACTGATGATGGACCTACAATTGT
>JAOWBL010000019.1:10162506-10183325 GCA_028564865.1 Zenarchopterus dispar | reverse complement strand
TTTACCCCACTATCACAGATTAATCCACATTCTCTAGTGTGAAAGTTTTATTCAAGGACGGTGAAGGCATCACCTGCCCTTTACTAGCTACCTGCTTCCAGAAGTCAAGCAGCTGAAGTTGGGGGGGAAAATATTTAGACTGTTGATATTTGAAACTGATTAGATGTAGAAGAGTAGAAAGATAAGACGATGTTTAAAACGCAGGGTATTCATTGTTCGCTGGACATGCACCTCAGAAAGAAAAGAAAGGGGGAAAAAAAGTGTTGAAGAGTATATCAGCTTGTCCAGGCGACACTACATCACTGCTAACAGGTCGATTTTTCTGCATTTAAAGTCTTAATGTTAATCAAGTTTATGAGTGTGGAAGTGCCAGCTGTGTGGTCAGCAACTCCTGCTACTCTGCAGAACGTGTTTTAAAAAGAGACAAGAGGATAATAAATATCATCTGGGCTCTTTCAATGCTTTACCAAAGAACTTGAACAGTACAGAGAATAAGCTGGATTTAAAATCTGTCTCAAAGCAGGGCAAGGTTTTTATTATGGTAGCTTAATGACCCAAGGAGACAGAAATTACATAACACATCACTTTAGCAAAATTCTTTAAGGTCCCACAGGAGGAAACCTTCTCTGCAGGCACATGTACAGAAACAAACAACCCACAACTGCAGCAGGCTCATTAACAAATCCACTAGGATTGACTCTGAGATGGGAATGACCAAAACTGTTTAAAAGGGTCACAAAAGGGCGCTCTTTTCTCATGGGAACAATTATGATGATTCTGGACCAGAAAAAAGGACAACTGTGGAGAAAGAACCCCAAGAACAACTTGCGTTGTTTTAGAAAAGAAAATTAGGTTATGATGCGAGAGTATTAAATAAAAGCAATGATCAAATAGAAGCATAATGATGGCGCTTTCATACGCTTACAAATTAGCTCTGATAAACCAAAATACATCTATAAAATGTGGACAAATTTGTTGGTACCGTTATATTAAAGAAAGAAAAATCACAAGGTCACTGGAGTAATTTGAAACCAGCAAAAGTTTAAAAAAAAAAAAAGTGGAAAAAAAAGGTCAGATTTTCATTTGACAGTTTTTAGTATATTATTAATTTTTTTTTGATTGAACAGAATTATTATTTTTGATTTTTAATTAATGAGAATGGCCTTTTCAAAATAGTTGGTACGCTCAACATAAATGTTTTTTTGCACAAGCTTTTGAGGTAATCACTGCAATCAGGTGATTTCTGTAACTCCCAATGAGACTTCTGCACCTGTAGATAGGTATTATGTCGTAACCCTACATTGATCCACTACTCATAAACAAACGGCTCCAGCCGTCTGAGGTTTAAAGGGTTTCTTCTCCAGACTGCATGTTTCACCTCTTTCCACAGATGTTTAATAAGATTTAAATCAGGGTTCACAGAAGTCCTCCTCGGTCATCCATTTTGGCTCAAATAGTGACAGGTGAAGAGATTCGACACTGATGTTTCTTGGTCTTAGAGTTCACTGAATCTCGTAGGAAGTTGCTCTGGACTCTTCGGTGTCATTCACATTATCTGTACCAAACTTGTACAGAGTTCGTCAATATGCACCGTCACCAAATAAATCAATAAATTTGTCTTTTCTTCTGCAGCTACATCCAGAAAGGTTGGTTACAGTCCTGCAGATCCTAAATGAAATTTTCAACTCCAGCGAGAAAAACTTGTGATCACTTTTTTTTTTTTTTGTTGCATATTTCTGGTACTTTAAGCCAAATGTGTGGACCATATTGCTTAAAAAAAAAAGTCATGACAATAGTGGATTTGTACCAAACCCAATAATCAACGACCTTCAGGAAGGCATTTTTAAAGACCACAAAACAAAAAGTCAAGCACTTTTGGTTTTCCCTTTCAGCAGCGAAGAAACGGTAAAGTTCCCTACTTAAGACTGCAACTTACAGTTTACTCTTTCAATTTAAGTCAAAACACACCCAAATTCAGAAACAAAAATAATCCCATACAAATGCCTCCAAACAGCACAAACTGAAACTAAAGTAATCTTTCGTCTCAACTACTGCGACATCTCCTGGTTAGCCTACCAGCGGGTGTCATGAAACCATGGCGACCGGTATCCGCACATATAAACTTCAGGTCACTAATTCCCTCTTGCATCGTGTTTAACGGCTCCATTCCCATCTACCTGAATCTGCCTTATAAATGCAGATCAGCTTCGTCCAGGCGGTTCTCACAGGCAGTTCCCCAGTAGTGGAATATGCCACTGATGGCTATAAGAGCCATCTATCATCAAGAATTCCTAATACCCTTTATTTGATTTTATATTATTTTATTGCACTTATCAGTTCGCCTGTCTGTCTACATTTTGCTTTTGACCAGCTTCAATATACAATTTTATTGGCTAACCTCTAACGCATGGGTTGAAGCGGGTAAAGTTAAAAATCCCTCAACTTTTGACAGAGGTAACGCAATCAATGCAACGCATGCGACCCATAATTCATTTCTGCAACTGATGATGCAACCTCATTCAAAGTTTATGGTGACACATGAACCCCTGCTGCGTGAATCCAGCATTCACACCTCCTTTATACTAACGTATAAACGATGTGTTTAGTTGCTTTGGAGAAAAAGTGTCCACAAAATGAGTAAATGAAGAAAAAACAAATAAGCAGTGAGGGTCACAGCTGAAATGTTTATGTCAAGTCCACCACTGTTATATTGAAATCACTTTTTTGTTTTAATCTGAAAACATTTTGAGTGGACTTCATGCTATTATCAAGATTTCTACATTTGGTAGTGTTTTTTTTTCCTCCCTTAAATACAGAGTCTGTAATAAAGAAACTTTGTTTTACTCATATATATAAATAATATATGGCAGGTATAGGAAAACACAAATATATATGCTGTATTGAGATATTGAAGAACTAATTTTACTTTTTTTAAAACCCCATTTGATGCTTTAATAGTGGGTTTAATTAGTGTACTTATTCTTTCCCCCTAAAGATCAAAAACAGATTTACCTGTTATGGTACACCACTGCAGTGTAAGCCTCTTTAGAAAAATCTGCACAGCTCGACTTCCCAAATATAACCTGAGGAATAAAAAGAAATAATTATATAAAAGAAAACCCATCATTTCTTACTTCTATCTCAAAAATCAGAAATACTTTACCCCAAAGGGAAATTATTTAAATTATTAATTTATTAATAAATAACTATCACAAGGAATCAGATGGTAAAAGTGAAAAGATGCTAGCATTAAAACATATTGCTAGTTGACATGACTAACAAAGGCTATTTATTTTTATTTTTTATTTTATTTATAATAACATACCGGCATTGCATTGTTTGGATCCTCTCCATTCATAAATTGCACTTTCACGGTGATGTTGCGGGCAGAACCTTGGCGGTTGGCAAAGTTAAGGCTCTGAGGGTTGACATACAGCAGATTCCTAAGAGAAAGAGAAAATCCAGCTCAGAAAATCACCATCACATCACAAAAAGGAAAAACACGTTTAAGCAGCACATGGCGCCACTGTTTCATCATGATTAAAGCATGTAAAATGTATCAACAATTCCTTTGTTTGTTTCGGCTCAAAGCTAAATCCTAATCTGAACTGTTTTAGTAAATTGTTTTTCAAATTATGGATTCATGAAATTGGTGCATCCTAAAATTTGTTTTTGAAATCTGTTTTGAGGTCTGGAAATGACAAAGAAGTGATGCTTGTCATCTTTTTTTTTTTGAAAGACAGAAAACCAAACCTGGGCTTCATGAGACAAAAGTATCAATTTCCTCGATGCTTTGAGCTGTGTTTTGAGATTTTTTTTTTTTTAATTTACCGCATACAACAGATTTCCAGTTTTAGATTACATTCACTATAACATTATATTATATTATATATCAAATGAAGATAATAACCTGTTGTATTTTTCCATATCTCTACCAAAAAACTGAAATCACAACTCATGACAAAGACTCAAAGAATTATAAGATAAATTTAATCATGACTCAATAACTAATGTCCATCTACTTCCAGCAAGTGACAAAGATCCAAGAACACCTAAAGTCCTCTGATAACTCAGCCAAGCGTCTTTGAGAGCGCTCAACCTATTCGACCAACAAAGTTACATCAGACTGATCAATTCAAGGGGGAAAGGCCATCCTGTTAGGTTAACTACTCTGATTGGTAAATACAGGAGGCTTGGCCTTCCTACTCACTGTAAGTAGATACAAAACTTTAGACAGAGAGGAGCTTGTAATCACATAAAAACATAAAAGGCAAAAAAATAACATTAAGTTAAGGCTCTAAATTACCCTTATATGAGCAAAAACCTAATATAGTGGACTTGCTGTGGTAATGTAATAAAGTAAAATAAAACCAAATAGGAAAAAAAAATCTATTTTGTCACAATAATACACTTTACAAATATATAGCATTAACCTCATCAGAGCTTAACATAAGAAAGTAGAAATCATAAAAAGTAAGACAGATCTGCAAACTTTCAGAATTTATACAGTAGGTCTTGGATGATACTGCTTACATTTCAATCAGTCAATAAAGCTTTATTTATAAATCACTTTTCATACAACTTGTGCAACACAAACTTCATAACATACTGCATTACATAACAACAAAGTACCAAAGAGGAAAAAAAATAATTAAAAAAACCCCCAGAAGTTTCAACCACCACAAATTTAAAAATAAGTTGTTATTTTACAGACTTTTATCTATCATTTCTTGCAATAGTTTTGCCTTTGTAGTGTTAAAAATATTGGTAACAACACTGTTGGGAAGGAGGAGGAAGCCCCAAAATAGGAAGTGTAAAATAACTCGGGATCAGCTGACAAACCGCAATGACGTCACTGATTCAGTGGGGGATGGACCCACAGAGACTACAGATGAACCACAACTGAGAAGGAAGCGTGGGAACCTCTGTCTGCTGATTAGAATCGTATTTAATTCTCCTGCGATGATGAGCTTCCTCTAGTCTGATCTCATAATTGAAGTAGCTGCTTTGAAGTGGGTTGATGAACTTGAACTGAAATAGACCCTGAAGATAGCTTCATAGTGGCAAAACTATCCATACAAGTGCAAAGAGAATCCACAATGATTGGTCAGTTCCTATCATGAGATTCAACGGTGGTTAATGAGTACAGACGGGAAAGCAAACTAAAGAGTGCAAACTCTACTACTCTCTTTTACATCTGCAGACAGCTGTTAAGTTGTTCTGCTATTGTGGAGTGATAGGCGATGAAATCGGAAAACTATTTCTGTTTCTGGAAGCTGACTAAGTAATTCGCTGATGTCATATTTTTCAAAGAGGTATGGATAAAAGTAATGAGATATGGACCACTTGATCCTGCTCGGGCTGGGGGAGAAGGCATGTTCGCTCTTGTAGTTGGGTTCGAGCTGCAAGTCCATCACAGAACAAAGCAAAGGCAAAAATGAGATACGTGTTCACATTCACTGGCACCAATGCAGGGTTTATTGTGTGGCCCGGGGATATTTTGAAATGTGCACCGAGGAGCCCGGGGATCAAACCACTGACCTTCCAAAATCAGTGGAGGCATTGCAGCTGGAGCTCAGGAGACGCAGCAGTCGCCCCAGCTGCAGATAGACCATTTAAGTCTATGTAAAGACAAAGTTTACAGAAGGCCATGTTAGATTAAAACTATCAAGCACGTTTATGCTGCATTGAAGGTTAGTAAATATTGTTACCAGCTTTGAGCTGATGAAGCAGATTCTTGGCACATTTATGCTGTTTTTTTTACTTTGCTTTCTGCTCTGTTTATGTCAAAAAGAAGTATTTCTTCATTAGTGGGATGTGAGGTGGCCCAGTCCTTTTACCACAAATTACAGGAGAGCTCATTAACATGACTCTGTGGTATTTTAAGGGCCACTGTCACAGCTGAAGAGTTAAAGTTTTATGCCAAAGCTAGTAGGAATGTGCCACATATCCCAACATTTTCCGCCAAGTATACAAACATGGATGTTTTTGAAGTGATGTCACCAATTTACACAAACCCTGCCTCTCTGCCACATAATGTAGTTGTTGTAAGTAATCAAAAACCTCCCAAGGGAAACTAGAGCTTTTAATTAACCCTATCAAAACATTCAACCTTTATTTAGTTAGGAAAATGTCATTCTGATCATAGATCTCCTTAACAAAAACATCCTAGCCAAAACAGAATCAGCGCATTTCAATTACAAATCATACATACATTAAACAACCGTCAAAGTAAGAGACTACAACATGTCAATCAAAAGATGTGCATCTTAAAGTCATAAATTGCTTTAAGCCTACTCAGCAAAATCAAATTCTTCATTTTCAAGCAGTACTAAAGTAGATTTCATGTAATGAGGGCTACACATTTGAAAACCTTTGTCCCTCAATATCTGTAAAAGTTCTGGGAACTGTCTATCAGACTGCTGATAGTCCCACTAAAGATTTAGTGAATCACAGTAAATCATTAGCAAGAGCTTGAAGTACCGTATTTTCCGGACTATAAGTCGCTCTGGAGTATAAGTCGCACCAGCTAAAAAATACATAATGATCTCAATTGTCTTTATAAGTTTATGTTTTTTTATTTCAGTGGTAGTAATAGGAGCAGCAGATACTGGCACACAAGCCTAGAGCGCCCTCTCGCGGCTGGCAGTGTGAAAGTAACGAATATGTGAAATTATATATTTTAATATATAAGTCGCACCTGAGTATAAGTCGCAGGATCAGCCAAACCATGAAAAAGTGCGACTTATAGTCTGAAAAATACGGTAATAATCCCATGAACTTTTTTGGCCATTAATACCAACACCACTTTAATATTGCTTAAATAAATAAACTAACTAACTAGAACAATGAATCATTCAGTTATAGTTGAGAAGAACCTGTGCCTGAAGTGAGGATGTGATTCAGAGCACAAGACTGAATACGTGGCAAAATAATTTACAGAGGTCATCAACAGTACAAAATTTATACTTCTGTTCCTCAAAGACATTTTTAAGGCCTGGGTCTACAACCGCCATCAACAAGTGAGGTACACCTTGGTCAGCCTGCCAGACCACCACAAGGGCAACACAGAGACAAATGAAAGACAAACAGCAATTATATAGTACATACTTTTGGTTTCACGTCTACATTTCCTCCGATCCATGTATGGGCGCAATTTAATCAAAAGAAGAAAACAAAAAAGTCTTGGTGGAGGACAAGTCTGAACAACCCTCTAAAAGCTCAGAAATCATTCATGCTTGGAAGCTCAACCCTGGCACAGAAGTCAAGCCCTCTCGCCTCCCAACACAAAATGAGTAGACAGACAGACAGACACACAGACAGACAGACAGACAGACAGACACACAGACAGACAGAGAAAGAGCTTGGCTGAGCTGATTCAGCAGGACAATGAATCAAACCAAGGAGCATCAATTACACACAACATTATCAATCAGAGCCAAGCGTGTACAGAGTTATACGGTTTGAGATTGATTAGACTGACAATCCATCAAAAACAGCGATGCTATTGTTGGCTTTCTGCTGATCAGCTAAAGTGCTGCACCACAGATGGAGAGCAGGGCAGGCTAGTGTGGTATAGTGAGGGGATTGGGGTTAAATTGTTGGTGGTGGTGGGGGGTGTATGTCGTTTGCACACTACAGTGATTTGTTTGTTCAGAGGAGGGAGGGCTCGAGGGGGATTTGGGAGGAGGTGCGACACAAAGCTAAAAACATAGCAGGGTTTAATGATCAGCTAATCCTCCCTCCCTTTAGCGAGAGGGCCGTATATAACAGGGAGCTGCCTGCTCCCCTCGCATCATTTTAACAGCAAAGGATAGCAGCTTATGAGCAAAGGAGGAGGGAGAAGAGTGTTGAGAAGAACAGAGAGACGGGGGAAGGAAGGGCAGCGTTAGAAAACATTCCACAGTTTAGGACCGGAGAAGGAAAATATTCAACCATGAAGCTGTTTTCCCTGATGCTGATGCTAGCCACCGCCAACGCTGCTATCCATCTGGGCACCTCAAGTAAACAAGAGCACCCCACTTCACCAACTGAGGCCTTCATCACAGCACCCAGCCCGACTGAGACAAAGTCTCGCTTTGCCATGCTGGACGATGTTCGCCTTCTAGCGAACGGGCTTCTCCAACTAGGCCAGAGTTTACGCGAGTTCGTCCACAAGACCAAAGCCCAAATCAACGACATCTTTCAAAAGCTGAACATCTTCGACCGGTCTTTTTACCAGCTGTCGGTGGTCACGTCAGAAATCAAGGAAGAAGAGGAGGAACTCAAGAAGACCACAAATATCCTGAAGGCTAACAATGAGGAGATCAAAAACCTGTCTTTGGAAATCAACTCGAAGATCAACAGCATCCTGCAGGAGCGTACACAGCTGCAGAGCAAAGTGGGGAGCCTGGAGGAGCGACTGAAAGGACTGTCACAGAGCATGATCCCTGCCGAGCAGCTTAGTGAAATCACAACACTTAAGGTGAGAAAAAAACCCCACTGAAGTCACTACTACACATGTTTCCATGAATTCTCCATTTCACAACTTCAAATCAATTTTTAATTTTTAGACAGAGCAATAGAAAAAAATGCAGAGCCCTGAACCTAAGTTTGTATTTCTGTATCCGGTTTCACTTTTGTCAAGATACAGTACAATAGTTTGTTTAATAACTCTATTGCTATACCAATTACAGTTTTTTGTGAGTTTATGAAGTTTATAAAAATTCATGTTGGTCTTCATAAAATTAGAAATTCCACTAACCTGAGAAAAGACATACTAAAGAAACTTCAATTTTTTTCTTTTCTCAGAAGTCTCAAGTTGTTGTTAATTATTTTGTCTAAAGCAACTGCTGTAAAATTACAACTTCTAACCTATGCCTTGATATCACATTTTTTCAGGACGTAATTGAAACACAAGAGAAAACAATTACTAATCTTCTGAAAGCTGTGAAAGAGCAGCATGATCAACTAGACCATCAGAAAATGAAGATTAAAAACTTGGAGGAAAAAGTAAGTGGAGAAGATCTGATTATATTTTGCCTTTACGGGTCAAACATCTACCATCTGTGAATATGTGATTTAGCACTTTGATCTTTTATCTTTGTAAATGCTTCCTCAGGTTTGTTGTAGATAGCTGCTTCTTCTTGGGCTGAAACTATTTAACAAAGACTTGCTGGTCTTCTCTTGCAGATCAGCTTTGACGGTTTTCAGGACACACATGAAAAGTCAGTGGAGTCAGACCATACGGGCGCGGATTTGTTTGAATATCTGTCAGGAAACTCAACTGGACTGGAAACAAGTGGTAATTATTTAAATCTTTTCATAAACATTAAAATAGCTATTTTGAAATGCAAAAGCTGGAATGTCTTTGTCTTCTTTTTTAAAATTATTTTTCAGACGTTTCAGTGGACTGCAGTGAGCTGTTTAACAAAGGAGAGACAAACAGTGGGATCTACGTTATCAAACCGAACCAATCAGAGCCATTCTACACTTACTGTGAAATGGGCCCAGGCAAGAAAAACCTCAGTCTCCATCTCTGTATTCAGATGCCCCAACACTGCTCCACAATTCCCTCATAAAAGAAGGGCGTAACGTTAGACTGAAGTACATTGATCTGGTTTGAACTCACTTTAAATAAATTTATAATTTCTTCAACAGATGGAGGCTCGACTGTCATCCAGCGCAGGAGTGACAGTTCAGTCGAGTTTGATCAAACATGGCAAAAGTATGAAAAAGGATTTGGAGATCTGGAAAGTAAGTAAACTCCATCTCCTAAAATATTTAGTTTAATACAAACTATTTAGTTTATTTGATTATTAAGTTTAACAGATGGTAATTTTACATTTTTGTCAAAACTCTACCTAATTTGAATCTACACATCATCTTTTTTTATATAATTTTTTTTAGGAAAGTGGCCATTGTTCTTAAAAGTTGATTTCTACTCCTAAAGCTGTATGATAAAATGTTAAAAAGCAAAAGAGATTAAAAAACCTGTTAATCACAATAAATTGAACTCAGAGGAATATTAACTATTTTATAGGAAAACGTCTTATCAAACTAAGTGCTAATTATTTTTCTGGTTATCTACTAACTGTGCAAGACTATTAATCCTGATTACATCAACTTCCAAAAGATATCTTCAGAAGGTTGTGAAGTCAAGCACAGTGATGATCAGAGGAAAAAAAAACTGTTAAAGGTCTAAGAAGAGTTGACAAAGGGACTGCAGCAGTCTTTCAGAGCCATCAACCAAATGGTATAAAGCTACATGCTACTACAGATACACTTTTTCAAACTAAATATAGTTCTGATTAAAAGTCAAGAGGGCCAACATCTCTGTGGTTTCTTGCCAACAGACAGGCTGAGAGTTTCCTTTACAATTAAATGTCTAAACATGCTAAATGAATTGACTTGTGTGTCCTTTAGGGGACTTCTGGCTGGGCCTAAAGAAGATCCACAGTCTCACACAACAGGGACGCCATATTTTCCGTATCGATTTGGAAGACTGGAAAGATGAAACCCACTGGGCCGAGTACAGATTTTCGGTGGATGGTCCCTCAAACGACTACGCCCTCCATGCCAGTTACATCTCAGGTGACCTGCCTGATGCGATGACCAACCTCACGGGTATTAGGTTCTCCACAAAAGACAGGTTTAACGACAACCACCGCCACTCCAGCTGTGGTCGCAACCACACAGGTACAGAACCAGACGAGAGGACTGAGTCCATGTGTTGTATAATAAACTGGCAAAGTAGCCGCCAGCACCGCATACAGTTTTGCTGTTTTCGTTTTTCAAACAATGATTGAATGAAACATTTAAAGAACAAACTTGTTAAAACTAGATTGTGTTGATATAATCTCCGTTTTTAATTAATTTATTTTTTTGTCTTAGCAGGTGGCTGGTGGTTCAACGCCTGCTGCGAAAGCAACCTCAATGGGAGGTACTTGTGGCAGAGGGCAAAGGGACGGTCTATGAGGAGGAAAGCCATTCAGTGGAAGCCGGGCCCGGGGTCTTCATATTCCTTCAAAACCACCAAAATCACCTTAAGACCTGCCCCAACTGGAGGCAGGCCCAACTGAACACCACAGCACTCACGTTCCTATACCCTATTACTAAGAAAAGATAAGAAATATTCCAGTAATACTGAAAAAAAATGAACTCATTATTTAATATAAAGACAAAGTTTTATAGAAAGGGGTAGACTGATACTAAATTCTTATTTTTTCTGCAGCACTGCAGTATAGCGTTTGGTAAGATGGTAGGCCAAACATGTCACAATAAGGCTTGTAGAACTGTTGCAATGATGCAAACATAACATGTAGGTTATTAACCTACTGGGTTGGATCCAGCAAGGACAGTAGAACTGTTATTATGCAACATCTAATCATTCAAAAAAAAAAAAAAAAGGACATATTGATCTGCATTAGCTACGTTATTCCATGCTTGCAGCAAAATACCACAGTGTTGCAGTAGGACAGAAAACTATAAGTAGATCACAACCATAAAACTGATCATATGCAAGTATATTTGTAGGTGAGATAAAATGCATTTAAGAGTTTCTTTATTAACTAAGTTATTTAAAGTATATTTTACCATTCCCTTATTCCAAGGGGAGAAAAAAAAGAAAAAAAAATCCAAAACAAGTACCACACCATTAGCCAATCTATCTCAAAAGTACTGGTGATACAAACAAAGGTTTAGCACTGCACTGATGAAGTCTCTCTCTCTTTTTTTTATCGTTTTTTTTTTATTCTGTTAAAAAGGTCATGCCGTATATGATTTGTGCTGGTATTGTTAGTCAACATTCTGTGTATTCCCTGTGTTATTGAGTCATATTGACTCTGTCACTGTCATTATTACAACACATCTGTACTGTAAATATTCCTTATGATAAAAGTCATCCCGAGAAGAAGCTTTGTGTGGCAAAAATCATATTTATGAAGAAAGTAATAAATCAATGTGTCAAAATAATGAGCCAATATGACCATTTTTTCTCACAACTTTCTACTGACCCAAGATAAATAAGAGATGAAAATATGTGAAATGGCAACACAATGTCGGCCTCTCTTATCCACATGTTCTGGTTGTGTCCAAGTCTTGAAGGATATTGAAGGGAAGTGTTCCAAAGCCCGTCTTTGATTCTTAATATAGATTTCCAACCCAACCCTCTGGTTGCTCTCTTTCGCACCACCAGGGATGGCAATATATGTTTGACACCAACTGCAGTGTCGAACCTTGTCTTTCGCCTCTTTGTTGACCCGGCGTGCAGTTCTGGTTAGGTGGAGGGATGCTGCCTCGCCCACCCACACCAAGTGACATTATGTCCTCTCAACCTTGAAAAGATTCGTTACTCCGTCTGCGACTCAGATAAAACATTCCTAAAAGTGTGGGGGCCCTTCTTGAGATACTTTCAGACCTTACAGTTACACTGAAAAACATTTTACTGGTTCCCTCCCAGCTTTTTTTCTTCCTTTTTTTCTTGTTTTTTGGTTTTTGTTATTTGTCTTGCTATTTGGAAGCTGCCTCTCAGCTGGGCAAATTTCTCCCTCTCTCCTAAAATCGAACCTGACTTTCATCTCATCTTATATTTACAGTTGTTATTTGGGGTAAATGAATCAGTTCAATCGAGATTGGTTTTTATACATTGCTCATCGTCCTGTAACTTTGATACATATCATGTATATTACCAGTTTTTTTGTTATATATATTGTTAAAACTTGTAAATTCAATAAAAATATTGTTGACTCAAAAAAAAAACAAAAACAAAAAAACTGAATGTTGAATTAAGCTGACAGGACAAAGCATGGCATTATAAGTAAAAATGCTTAAAAAAAAAAAGTTAAATTTTTAAATATATTCCCTAATTTACCAATATTTTACAATTTTGTGTTCCAAGTTTATTACTTATACTTACAGAGGTATTTTCAAGGTAATGAAGTGTCATGCAGCTATAATTATGTGATCCAGCTCACATGTAGTAAACATCTTCGACCCAGCAGCGATATTAACATTTAGGAAGATGAGATTACGTGAATCAATTAGGTTTGACATTAATTCATAGCAAGACAGCCAACTTCCTGCAGACAAACAAGGTCTGCATCTGTGAGGTAATATCAGGCTCTCCAAGTGACTACGACAAAAGCAGCATTTACTGACACAGACAACGTGCACAGCCTGTATCTGCTGGTGTACACAGATTTTATCTGCAGGTGTGTTCAGTATGGTAGCAGACATGAGCTCAAGCTGTAGCATCAGTCATCACCCAACAAAGCCCCAAGTTTTCTTGTTGGGAAAAGTGCCAATTACTTTATTAAAAAAAAAAAAGGAACATAGGTTCTACCACCTATGTTCTGGCAACTTCTCAAAGGTAGCTTGGACTGAAAACAAGACAAATTAAAATGTAGGTTTTTATTCTGTACCTGTATGTGGTGTTTGGCACGTAGACATCCCGAGCAGGGAATTCCAGGATCTCCCTGGTGGGGCGCACTCTGCTGTCTGGGTAAGGTTTAACCTGTAGGAGGTCAGGTGTCAAGCAGTAGTGCGGGTTCTCTGGAGCTGGAGAAATGTCCAATTTCAACTGGGCTGTGTTCACAGAAGGGGATGGAGGCGAAAGTGAGGCATATAGACAGGGGAAAAAAAGGAGGTGGTTAGGAATTTGAAACAATTTTTAATCATAATAAATTAAAACAGATTCATTCAAGCACAGTTTGCACCTGTGATGGGTCTGAGTCTCCTCAGTACTGAAGAAGGTCTTCTCATATCAGCTAAGAACTTGTACAAATCCTCGTCGCTGAGCCTATCACCCTCCTAAAAAAAAAGAAAAAAAAAAGTGCAAAATGGGGGGGGGTAAAATAAATAAATAAATCACAACATCCCAATATGAGAAGGCAGATTTATAAATAAATATGCAGACCTGCTTGAAGAAGTTGGTAATGGTAAGTGTTGCAGGTCTAAAGCCTGTCAGACTACATGATTCATCTCCGCTAGTAGTCCTCTCAAGGGAACGCCTTCCCATAATGCTTGAGTTTCTTCGTTCTGACCATGAGCCTTTTCTCTCTGTACAAAGAAAACAGAAACTAATTCAACCAACCAAATGATTATTCTTTTTTTTTTTAATCTGCCCGGCAACCAAAAGGAGCCATTATCACCATAAACTTCAAACAAACCTAGCAAGGTCAAAGGGTAAATAAACAACAAGGGTCAAACTCTAAATAACACAAGGATCAATATAGCTGTATACAGGAGTCTGTTTGAATTTGTCTTTCTTGCTATTTGCTTTTGGATTTTTTTTTTTTAGATAACGCTTCTAAAGTAATGTTGTAATGTATTGACAGGCCCATGAGCCTCATGCGTGACCATCGATTCCTCTCACTGTTTTAACTATTATTTGTATTATTCTAACTATTCATGGTCTGTATTACATTTATGTCCTACGCCTATAATTAAAAAGTAAAGTCAAACCTGAGAGGCTCATCTCCAGCTCCGTATCTCTTTCAAGACTCCCTGCACTGTTTACAATGTTCATTAGATGGATGGCAGTCCACGCAAAGGGCATTCGGTACCGACCCAGACGCTGGCAGAACTGCTCTGACTGGCTGCGAAGCTTCTCCAACTTCTCCTTATTCTATTAAGAAAAAGACGGTTTAATCAAATGAGATATATTAATAAATAAAACACAATTTACAATCAACTAAACTACTAGAAAGTACTATAAATTTACTAAAAACATGAGATCTATTTTACTACACTGGAGATGGATATGGTTCAGCTGCCAGAAAAAAAAGGATTGCCCTTTTAAACATTAAGTATTTATTACAACTTTATGTCATAGTATAATTGGAATTTATGTTGTATCTCGGATCTCCTTCACGCTGAGCTTACCTTTGCAGCATCCGACTCCTTGAAGACCATGTAAGGCTCTGCACACTCTCCTATATCACCTTGCTGAAGTACCTTCTCGAGCTGTTGACAAAAACAAGATGTTTTTTTAATCAACATTATTGAAACGCAAAAAGACAGTCGATTTTTTTTGTGAAGAGTATTTGAAATACTGTACAAGATATTAAAAATTAAAGCCTCTTCAGAGGTTTTAATTTTAAAAAATAAATAATTATATGCAACTTTAAATGAAAAAGTAATTAATTTAAGGTTGCATTGCATTTAGGGACTAAAAACCCCCAACATCAAATATTCTGTCTGTAATTCAAGTGTACCAGTCTAAGATTTTTTTTTTGAACATTTTAGGTATTAGATTACAACTACCACAGCTTTAATCTTGTGAGGCTTGCAACTTTCTTCCAGATCAATTTACTCAGCATGTTCGGCTGTTCTCACATCTAATCTAACATATTTTACTGTCACAAAGGAAGCTGTGATGGATGAAAAAGAGTTGGAAGCACATCTTAATATCTTTTAGAATTTAAAACAGCCAAAGGAACTTTTGTCATTTTTATCTCAATTTCAACAGCAGAGACAAAACACCACGAAAGCTGGACAATAATTCCTAAAAGTAGGTAAACATTCCTTCAAATGAAATTGAAACTAATATTTTAACTTGAAAGAAAGTCTTCTGTGCTGCTTTAAAAGCTGGCAACTTTTAATCCATGACACCTTTTTTAATATTGTACAATATTTATATTTTTAGGTGTACACATTTAAATGTTTACCATTTCATTTAGTTTTTATTATCTAAAAAAATAATAATTGATAAAAATGAGGAAATTATGCTGAAAGAGACTCACCTTGATTACCAGGAAGACATCCTGGGAGGGGTAGGTGATGGAGAAAATGGCAGAGCGTGCCAGTGTGGAGATGGCGGCTGTCTGAATGTGCGGCCGCAACATAGCTTTTGTTTGCTCGGAGTTCAAGTCAAAGAAAAAGTTTTCTGATATCTGAGGGGAACATTAAAAAAAAGGCAGAAAATCATATCACAAGGAAATGCATTTCTGCTTATAGAAATGACAATCATGGAAACATTTTAGCATTAAAAAAAAAACAAAAAACAACCTAGGAATTAATACAGTTCCAGTGCCTGGAGTATATATGAGAGATGGACTTGTCAAGGTTACTGCTACCCTCTAGTGTTTGTTACTGTAGCTAAAGAAGAAAAGGAAGAAGCAGCGCTAGATGGGCTCGTTCAGATAGACACATAGTTTCCAGTGTATGATTTAACTGCATTCTTAAAGCATAACAGGTCCACAACATAAAATTTAACAGTACACTCATCAGATCCATTTTAATGGTTTGTGGAAGTGACCACACAACTCAGGACTGAGAAGGCATGGAGGAAAGCATAACAGCTTACCTTTTTCTTTTCCTTGACATCGTATAAGGCCAAGCTAGCAAATATAGGTTCAATTTCGATCTCAAACCTTCAAGTGGGAGAGAAAAAGGAGTGGGTCAGCAGAAAGCAGCAGTAAAATAAAAGAACTACTATGCTTTTTTTTCTGGAAAAGACTGGCTACCACTTACTTCAAGGACAAGCACTTGACAAGCAGCCTCTGGCCGAAGTGTTCTTTAGGTACTTCAGGCACACAGTGTCGCTCGATGGGCTCCTCCTACATATTCACACAGAAGGCCCGTGACGCACAAGTAAAGTTCTGGTAATCTGCAGTCACTTTCAAACAAACAGACTGAATTTATGGGCTTTTTTAAGATTAAGGGTCTACGTATGGTAAAAAGGAGGAGGTTTCAGGATTAAAAAAAAAAAACAAAGTGCAAATCGCACCTCATCGAGGGCAGGGTGCAGAGCAAAGACTTCCCGATGGCGATTTGCTTTGCGCTGGTCTTCGTTGTGCCGATCGATCTCCTCATTGGGCGCACGGTCAAGAAGGTGAGGGAGGAGGGCATCGGGCTGGGAGTTCTTCAAGTCAAATATGCTGCATGCCCAGCTACCCCGCGGAGTGTCGTCTATAGACATCGATCGTCGCTTCAAATCATCCTAAAAATAAACGAAGACGCTCGTAAAAATCTGTAACTCTGACTGACAAATGTTTTCAAGTGAAGTTAGATGCGGGCACTTAAACAAGTCTGAAACTCTCAAGCGGGGTTCAAAAGTATTTGGGATCTTCTTTGTGGCCTCTAGCCCCCTGTTACCTGGTCATCCTGGTAGCTGCTGTTGTCTGGCATCTCATCAGCCTCAAACACCTGTTTCGGGAGGCCTTTCTGGCGCTCCTTCTGTTTGTCCAGAGTGTTTGGGTTAAAGCCAGTACCAAGCTTATGATATCTGAAGAACCAAACAGATATTTTAAACAATGAACCGTACACCACTGATCAACATAATACAGACTTTATGAGTGAACAGATGTGATAAATAAAGTAAAACCTTACTTTCTGTTGACAACAGCCCAGTCTTCTGTGTAGGACCTGACGCAGTCTCTGACATGAGGATCAGTGTCCCTGCATCCAGACAAAAAAATCAAACAAGCTTCATGCTAATGGGAAGCTTCAAAAATCATCATTTCATCTTTCTTGCACATTCTGTGAAATTTGTGCAACCTATTCTGAATAAATGCAACTAATGTCCAACAGTGAATTTTGCATTTTATTGATGACGATGGCATAAGCAGGCTAATACCCATGATTCCATGGACATGGAGTGGCTTGTTTCCATGGAGAAGTCATCTCACTATCTACTACCCATTACTAAAGCGGTAATGGCAGTTTAAAAAGAGAAATTTGGCTTGAGCTCACATTTTAACTTAGAGATTATTGGAGAGACAATTATTATTATTGTTAGAAATCATATATACATTAAAATGTGTCCAATCAAAGAATCATATTTCTCAAAATTCAATTAGTAGATTGTCCCATTAAAATGAGGAAAAAACTAAACACTGTCATTGCAAATATGGTCTGAGACTGCAGTTTAATATACACAGCGCATATTTACCCCTCCTCTGGAACAGCTGGGACCACAGTGCGACACTCCCTGGGTGTGTAGATGACCTCGATGTCATCAGGGGGAAACTCGATGAGATCTCTTAAGGGACCGGACTCAACGATGGGAGGATGTGTGATGAGGTATTCTTCAAAGTCCACCGGCTCCACTGCCTCTGTGAGGGGTACCTGATGGGGGGGAGGGGGAGAAAAATGAATACATTGGAGTGAATGCAAGTTCTTCTGTTTGTAGGGAATTTATTTGCAACACACACAAGATTCTTGGTCATAAAGTGAAAAGCACGTCTGATTTGAGGAACTGCATTCATGCAGCTGCCTCGTGTTGGTACAAGTCACCAAACTGCCAATTGTGGTATGTGGAGCTCAAGCCAATGGTTTCATGGGTGTTAGTCTGCTCCAAAATGAGCAACACAGGAGTAATCTGCATCAACAGTGCTAGACGTGAATGACATAAGTGTGTTTACATCCATTTCTCTCCTTCCTGAGGAATTCAAAAACAAAAACCAACTGTAACCTAACTAAGAAGCAAAGATGAGCATTTGCTTGAGTTTCGACTGCGGGTTGTTAAGACTCAACTGGCACTATGCCTTTAACAAATATACTGTTTAAGTCAAATACAGGTAACCTTTGACACACTTCAGCAGTGATGTGGTGGATTAACATTCACAAGGAAAAAAAAAAGCTAAACAGAAAATAACACACCTTTATAAATAATGAAACATATATATGTATATAATATGTAAAAAGAAAACAATGAACAATGCAAGCCTAATTTTACACCAGCATCAGAAAATATGTACATTTTAGTACTTTAATTCAAACTTGTGTTCTGCGTGTCACAACTAGAGCTAAGGAGATTTCTTGACTACAGAAAAGAGGACGATTATGCATCATTACAGAGACAAAACAGTGCTGCAACCTAAACAAAACTATGATGATCTACACGTCACAAATGTTACAATTATTCAACAAAAGGAGCTGCTTGATGATTAAAAGGTATATATGTGCAATTATACAGACAAGAAATCAAAGATTTGTACCCTTTCACTCAGAAACAGAAGTGAGTTAAAATTTAAGAATGACAGGAAACCAAGCGCAGCACACGGGTTTTCTCCAACAATTAAGCTTGTAATTTCTTTCTACCATTATATCAGAGGCTCTGAGCAACCAGCTCACCACCTTCTGTGAACTCACTGTACTAAAACCTGATGTCACTGAAAGATCCAAAAGATCCAAGGAACCAGAGTTTATCAAGGCAAATGGGCAGAATCCACAGTACCTGTATTGTTAAAAATAATCAAGATACTCAAATTTTATTTGAGGCTGGCTTAAATCTACATACACATATTTATCTTGTCTCATCCTAGTGCTTACCAGTGAGAGTTACCACACCTGTCTAAAATCTTTAGTCTGCAATATCTGCATGCAAAATACTGATTAGAAAACCAGTTTTCAGTCACGGTCCGACATCCAACAAAGAACATATATACACAGTTCTTTTATAGTAGCAATATGAGAAAAGGTTAACCATTTCCCGATATATGGAGGGGGATTTCAAAAAAAAAAAAGAAAAAAAAAGAAGAAGATAACTTTTAAAATGATTTGTGAGAGAATCCAGCTGCAAACACATGAACTGATATTTCAAAAAAAGCTGACAAATGATTTTTTACTGTGAAGGCTTTTGTAGTGCAATGAAACATTTATTGAACTCTATTATAATATAGATGGTTACAAAACACCACATAGATGATGTGGTTTAATAAATGTTTCATCTTTTTGCTGCTGTGTACTTGGAATAGTTTTTGCATCACTCCAGGGTAACATCGATGATGCAACGTGCTATAATTGCTTTATTTTGAATGACATTCAGATCTTTAATGCTACACACATCTTTTCAGTTCCAGTTCAAATCAAACAAATAAGTCTTGTTGTGGCAACACTGATAAGGCATGTTTTTGGTTACAGTCATCGCTCCTGCAGTATAAATATCTTCATGCAGCTGATGCTGTACTCCTTTTAAAGAACAAAGCTCCCTTTTCTCCATTTTTCTTGTTATTCACCATTAAGCTGTTTGCATGCGTAGCCTGGATGATATTCACTAGCAACAAAACATCTGTAAAGTCAATTATTTTTTCAATTCTTTGTATCAAGGAGCCCTTAAACTGGAGCCAACTGTGCTCAATCAGTTAAACTTGTCTTTTGTTTAATTAATCCGGGCACAATGTAATGTACCGTTTCAAATGCCTGATGTTTCAACATTTAACTGACCAGAAACAGCCAGCTGTAATCTTTATACTGGGTAATTAGCAAGTTACCCATAAACACAAAAAGGCAATCAATGATCTTCCACGCTGCTTCACAAATGTACCGCAGCCCCAATATTTTTCAACATTTTTTGGACAGAGTGAATGTGAAAATGCAAATGCTGGTCTAAGACGGTCCTTGAATCAACTCTGCAAAATCTCTGAATGAGCCGTTTGTGAACAGAAAAAGTAACTCCCTTAAAAATACACAGTAAGTGTGCATAAGTATCGACAACACTCTTTACGCCTTGTCAGGATGCCGTTTTCCACATGCTTGTCACTATTGTTACTAAACATGGATGTAGTTTAATTATCAACAAAAAAAAATTATGGATAAAAGTCATCTGTCAAATATGATGAATTACACAAAACTCTTAACACATACTTTTTTCCAAATTGTACAACTTCGGGGATACTCCCGAGTACTTCCTCTTATGTACTACAAGCAGAGAAGTGCAAGAGTCTCCAACCATAAATTTTTAACTACACTGAGATAAGCTTAAAAGAACAAAAGCCAATTGTGCCATAATGTCACTGAATACAACACGGTCACACTGACGACACACTCAGGCAGGTAAAGCTGGATTTGTGTGGACGGTGACTGGAGAGAGACAACCAAACATTAGCTGGGATTTC
>JAOWBL010000019.1:10138110-10156116 GCA_028564865.1 Zenarchopterus dispar | reverse complement strand
TTAAAAAGACATTTGAGTAATTCCTCATTTAATCAACTCATTAGTTTGCTTGTGGATATTTAGAATAAAGAAAACATTTTTAAAAAATTAAATAAATCACTTTCTGGACAAATTTGAAATTTCCCAGAGCTTTCTTCGTGAAACCTCTGCCATTCATAAATACCATTATGGTTATTTAAAATAAGGTCACACCCAAATATGAAATATGTTTTTAAAATATTAAGATTTCAGCGTGATAATTACGTCGAAGGAATAAATCTGATTAGAAGCACCGTTGCCTTTTTTCAGCTGCGTGATGAGCTTGTTTTTATTAATAAAATTGTCCAAATGGGCGGAGTAATGTTAAAACGGCTTTAACGTCTGGATAATGATTCGAACACCGCCCGCTCGGACTGCCACTATATATAATTTCAACCTTCCTCAAGTCACTTCGAAACGGAAACACCGCGAGATCAGCTGACTGAGGCGCTTCACTTCCTCAAATTGTAAACATTGATAATCGCAGGGGAGTGTTAAGTTCTTCCGAAGGTCAGGAATGAAAAAAAAGTGTCTTTGACACAGTGTTTCGTCTAAAAGTTCATTAACAGACCAGAAACATGTCCGTCAGTGTAACATAGCTGCACTGAAGAAACGATAAGGTAACGAGTTTTTGTCATTTTATGCTCCGCTCCCTCAATAATATCATTACTGCTGCGTTCACTTATTTTTGTTGTGTTTTTGTTGCGATTTTTTTTCCGTGTTTATTAATATTCAGGCTTGTATGGTTTGTGGGAATGGCTTCCTTCCCTCGCTGGTCTAAATGGAGAATAAAGGGAGCGACGAGGTGGAAAAACTGAAGAAAACCTTCATGTCAGTGTGGCACAATGTGAAGTACAGTAAGTACTTTATTCCAATTTAAAACACATATATACACACAAAGTTCTGCCAGCTCTGCTTGACCATATCTGCTCTTATGCTTTCATTTGTCAGTGCGTTGCAAGTTACATATACTCCATAACTTTTTTTTTTTTTTTTTGGACAAAATCTGCTGGACAGAGTTGGATTTGTGAAATTGAAATGTAGAAATGAAAAGATAAATACATCACAAAAAAAAGAACCACCATAATTCATTGAGACAAGAGCCTCCTGCTGTTGAGTCAGACCTTAAAATAGTCTTTTGCCATACTGTCCACACTTGTTTGTAAGAAGCATCCGAGCTTATCTGTTTCACTGTTTCTGTTCGCTTAAAAAAATGTGGGGGGAAAAATTCTGGCTTTCAATGTAGCAAAAGATGGAAAGAAAAACATTGTAGAAGTGGACAGAATCATGGTACCGAGCCAGCACAGTGAATGATGGATGCTGTATGGTAGTTGTGCCGCTCAGCTGTATATTTTAAGGGCTCTTTTTTTTAAACCTTTGATATATTGTGTGTTTTAGGTTGGGCTCTCAAATCAAAGACGGCGTTCAGTAGAAATTCCCCAGTACTGCTTCTTGGGAAGTGCTACCATTTTAAAACTGAAGGTAAAGTGTGCACATGCACTCATATTCAACGCACATAATGTGAAACAATCCTGTACTAAAGATGCTGAAGGTACAATAAAGTGTTAAAGATTTATCAGATTTTACATGTCCCTGCTGAGGTTTTGAATAACTGTTCTTTTATAATTTCCACATCTTGGTGGTTTTAATTTGTGGTTATATTTGTCATTAATTTCCCTATGCAGATTTTCAATGTGATTTAGGTCTGGGAATCTCCAAGATGTCGTTAAAGTAAACGCTTTCTTAACCAATTTGGCTGGATATTTCAAGACTCTATTTTGTTTAAAAAGTCCAGTTGTGCTCAAAAGTATGTTTGTCTGCAGGATGTGATGCTCTTCTCAGAAATACTCTCCCAGCTGCCTTCCCTTTTTGTTTTTTTTTTGTTGTTGTTTTTGTTTTTGCTTGCATTGCCGTTTCATCTGAATAGTGGATATTAAACCACTGACACTGCCTAGTGTCTTATGTATTATAACAATATGGCAGGAAACATGATTATTGCTGAAGAGTAATGATTTAAATTCTTAAAGAAGAAATTTTGAAGGAAATGGTGAAATTTCACATTTGGGATCTCTAACACTTTAATGAACTGCTGTCATTTACCTGCAAACATGTAAAGCGGCGTGTGATGTGTTTACCCCAGACGATGACGGGCTGACTGAAGCCTCCTGTGAAGCTACAGCTGAGGGCTTTGTCATGGGAAACGTGGAAGCTTTCCGGAGGGATTTTGCGTCTCGCCTGTGGCTTACGTACAGGGAACAGTTCCCTCCGCTGCCGGGCAGCACCCTGACCTCCGACTGCGGCTGGGGCTGCATGCTGAGGGCTGGGCAGATGATGCTGGCTCAGGCTCTGGTTCTGCACTTCTTAGGCAGAGGTGAGTCAAAGGATGGGAGGGAGTCGATGCAGGACCCTCACAAAAAGCTGTTGTTTTAGAATATAAAACCATAAACCAGGTGGATTGAATCCATGAATTCAAAAGCAAAGTGAAATACAGCACCATTTTATTTAATTTTTTTCATTCAGTTTCTGTCTTTTGTAAGCAGGAATTAGGACTCATTTTAAGAGTTTCGCCATTCTCAACCTGAAACAAAAAGTTTGATTTAGTTGACCCAAGTCATCAATGTGAGATTTATGGTCTTCAAATACCCAAGACTTGATCTGTCTGCGTGCGAGATGACTGTCGGCCTACTGGAGTCATTTAGAAAACAATACTTCTGTCCAATGTAAAATATGTCACTAATAAAATATTTCTCTATAAAGGGGTTAATGGCCACTTTAGGATATTTATTGACGAATTTCACTTTGATTCACTTTGAATCAAGGTCATTTTGTTAATGCCTCAGATTGGACCGTGGTCTGTTTTATAGCTCAGGCCATTCCCCTTCTCTCTCCGGCTCAAGCTCCCGCCCTGTTTGTAAGGCTCTGCAGACGTGAAATACGACCACACTCAAACTTCTAATTGGACAAAATGACAGCTAATTTTTTACAGAGATACACAGGATTCAGGATTTTTAAGGAAAAAAAAACCCCTTTGATTTAAGTCTGAAGGACTTTTTGAGCCTAAAGAGATTTCATTATTTTGAATTAGAGATATCAGGTGTAAAATATGCTTTTTATTGCGCTAACAGGAAAGCCTAATCTATTATCGGTATCTATTTTCTATCGTTGATTTATTATGACACACAGATATCCATATATTATAAAAAGCAGCATTTGTATTTGCTTTGAAAGAGGCGTTTCAAAGAGCAAAAATAAAATCAGAATTTCCTGACTTTGTCCAGTATTTTTATTATAATCAGATTAGATTACATTAGTGATTTACTAATTAAGAAAATCATTACTTTTTTCTAGTATTGATGGCCTGGTCATCTGAGTTAGAAGTGGATAAAGAAAATGGATGAATGAGTTTTATAGTTTTCATTCAGTAAACTGATGAACTTTTGAGCCAAACTTGACTGTCTGTCCACAGACTGGACCTGGTCAGAGGCGCTGACCCTCCAGCCTTTAGACGCAGAGACGTGGACCGCCACCGCAGCCAGGCGTCTGGTCGCCTCGCTGGAGGCTTCTCTGCCGGGCTCGTCCAGGACGCCCGATAACGGACCATCTCTGGGACCATCCCAAAGCCAGGCCCCGGGATCTGCAGAGGAGGCGGACGCACATTTGAAGGAGATGTACCACCGGACTCTGGTGTCCTGGTTCGGGGACAGCTCCTTGGTTCCACTGGGCCTGCACAGACTCGTCCACTTAGGCCTGACCATGGGAAAACAGGCAGGGGACTGGTACGGACCGGCTGTGGTGGCGCACATCCTCAAGTAAGGTTTGATTTGTCACAGTTATGAATGTTGGATTAATTTAAGCTTCTTATAACAATAAATTAATACATCATTGACTTCTTTTTTCAACTTTTTACCGGACAATAAACACTTAATGTTTTCCAAATGCAAGTTATCACTGTTTGTTCGTTTCTTCAGATCTGGTCACTTCTTTTTTTTCATTTTTTTTTCACCTTTAACAAAAAAACAACAACTTGTCTTGGTAGATAATCCACTCTGAGTGGGCTTCTAGTTTCCTACTGATCAATTTATAATGAAGTTTTTTGGTCAGCTGCAGTTATTGAAATAGGCATTTTATATATAAGGATACAGAATCTGTATCTGCTCTTTTTCTTTCTTTTTTTTTTTTTTCTTTTTCTTTCTTTGTTAAACATATTTTAAGGAAGTAAATATTCAGTTGAAACGACTGAATAGTTTTACCTAATAGCAAATCATATATACCGTATAAAGCTTAACAAACACACAAAAAAATAATTTAATTGGCTACAATGGAAAATATCAGCACTAAAGGGCAAGAGTGTCCATTTTTAATTTCTTAAGACCTTTTTGTTGCTTCGAGCCCCCGTTAAGGAATTAAATAATATTATATAGATAATAAAACATGTGACATCCACCAGGTCCTAGGATGTTAAATCATGGAACGTAATCTGTGTAATGAAAGTTAAATATGCATTCACAACATAATTCACACATATTTACTGTAAAGTAAATAACCATTGGTATTCTATAAAGAGAATTACAATCATGCGGATCAATAAAATGTGTAAAAAGTTGAGACGACTCAAACTGTCCCACTGACATTAACTGCCAACATCTGCATTTGTAAAGATGCTCAAGTCTGTAAAATCCTGTTCAAGGGTCATTAAAAAAGACGCCAATATCAGTTCCTTATTTAATGCAAACTGCCGTCAAATTAGCAAAAATGACTGTTGAGTCCAAGATAAAATGGTATCTATTGTCTAAACAGGATAACCTCCAGACGTGAGTTACTCTCTTCCTCTCTCTGACCTTTCACCGCCTCCCGTCTTCTTCTCCTCTCTCTTTCTCTTAGGAAAGCTGTCGAGGAAGCGATGGACCCTGGCTTGGCGGGTATAACTGCCTACGTCTCCCAGGACTGCACAGGTATGAAAGATGATCCGGCTGCTGATGAAACAGGATACCGGGCACGGCGCCCAAGCCGACCTTTCTTTTTTTTTTTTTTTTTTCCCGCCTTCTCTCCACCACTGTGAGACCGAAGCTGCTGCGTAACGTCGTCTTTTCCCCCCAACAACACATCAATTCCAAATCTATAACTTCACCCTCCGACCTCCTCTTAAGCTCAGTATCTTAGCTGCTGATTTATGTTTGTCCTCTCAATAGCAGAAGATGTTAGTTTGTCTCTGAGCCAGTGTCTTGTAGCAGCAGAATCACAAGGAGATGAAACTTTAAGGCTGAAATGAGTTTTTGACTAATTTTATGAACCATTAAAGTTTTTGAACACCGGGCAAAAAAAAAAGCATCTCAAAACTGGAGGATTTGCAGTTTTTCACTGTTTTTTATGATTGTAAAGTAAAATTTGGTCCCCTGTTTTTTGGTGCTATTTGAAAATATGATTTTTTTATAATCTTTCTCTGATCCTGTGAGATTAAAGAAATATTTTGTGCTATTTGGAAGATCTCTCAAAGGAGAACAAGTGACTCGTAAAGGTGGAAAAGATCAATCAGCTGACACTTTTGTTAAGATTTTAAGAGTGAAGAATGAGGCAAGATGTTTGCTGTTCATTTAAAATGAACTGTATTTAAAAAAAAAAAAAGAAAAGTTGAATGAATTTGCTACTGTTATACGATTGTACGCTGTGCTTTGATAGTATTTCAGACATTTCTGAGGAAAACGTCTATTTGAGCATTGGAGCTTCAGAGCAGACCAGACCACTGACCCGATCAACAGACTGAATGGATTTACAGTCAGACGGAGAGGCGGGCCTCCATGTGACCTTTGTCTTATTGATCCTTCATAGTGTACAGTGCTGATGTGGTCGATTGCCACAGGGGACCCGGAGCGGGCCAGGCCTCTGGTGCAGCATCAGACGCCCCTCCTTCAGCACAACGCGACCCACCAGCATCTGCACCAGCGTTGCCAGACAACCGAGCCGTCATCATCCTCGTCCCTGTGAGGCTGGGAGGGGAGAAGACAAACCCCGAGTATTTTGACTTTGCAAAGGTGAGGGTCGCTTTTAAAACTCACCGGTCATATTTGAGGATAAAACCTCTTCGAGGCTCCACAAAGCAAGTGTGAGGAGAGGGCGGAGCAGATATCTACTTGAAGCTTGATGCTTCTTTGTGTGTTCATTTAGAGCGTACTGAGTCTGGAGTACTGCATAGGGATCATCGGAGGGAAGCCCAAGCAGGCCTGTTACTTTGTGGGATTTCAAGGTTAGTGTTAGCATAATGGAAAACAGAAAGGTACACACAGAAGATGGCGTGAATAACAAATTATTTTTGCATAATATACCCTTCGCATGTGCGGAGACAAAGTAAGTTAATGTATTCTTGCTTGCATGAAGAAAGCGGAGAGGAGTGGAGATGGGAGCGAGTGAAGCAGAGCTTACTTTATTCTCCCTGACCCATCAAAGCCTCGCCCATTCATCACAAGTAAACCTCCCAAGTTGTGAGCCGTAATTGATTTCCATAGGAGGCATGCATTAAATTTCATTCGGGGGGGCCCCAAAGTGAGCCACTCTTCATCACCTTCAGGAGCCAGGAGGAACCTTCAGTTGTACATCCTGGCAGTCAATATTTGTGCATTTACATTTTACCAATTTGAAATACAGCAGTGGATGATGTTCAAATGACAAGCAATAAATTCTTCCTGCCAGGGCCCGGTTCAGCACGGCATTCATCATATGCAAATGCTCCAACATAATTGTGTGTTTGTAAAAGTAATTCCTCCACACAAAAATTAAATGACAACTTTTTTTTTTTTTTTTGTGCCGGTAAAGAATGTGCTTGTACAAACGCAGCTGATTATGCAGAATTTAATCCACCCTGGTGGATATTAAAAAGCAACAACCTTCTGGGAGGCAGATCCGACGCACACAACCCCAACAGTTGGCCAAGCGGATGACTTTGAGCTGCTCTACATAGAAATTGAGGGGGGGGAAGCGCGTTTTTGTAATAATCTGATGTTTTTGAATAACTTGTCTTCTGTTTTGCCCTTGCAGATGACAGCTTGATTTACATGGACCCTCATTACTGTCAGTCTTTTGTGGATGTCAGCACCAGCGATTTCCCTCTCCAGGTAATGTGAAATTACACAGACGAGATGACTGGGGTCCCAGTAATGTGAATTTAATAGTTTCTGTTAGTACTTAAGGGTGTGAATCTTAAAGACGCACTCAGCCCAATTACAGAGTCTCCATCTGTTGATTTATTTGCTGCTCAGACAAGTGAAGCTGCCACTTAGCAGAAATACTGCAAGTTACACCATCAGGCGCTGTGAGGCTTAATATTTCAGAATCCATAAATAAAAATCAGCTCTGAGCATTTGTGTAGCCAACTTTGTTTTGTGCTTTTGCATGCTGCGAGATACAACACGACAGCACACCGGAGCTGTACATTTTTGGACACGGTGGGCTTTCGGTGTTGACAGCAGATAAATAGGATTTCATTCATCAAATGATGCAGAATACGTCTTATTTTTCTTGACGCCGTCACCGAGCGTGCACGTATGCCTTGCTAGCTACCTGGCCACCTCAGAATGATGAATATGTTCAGATGTATTGTGTCTTATTTTTGTAGTCGTTTCACTGCCCCTCGCCGAAGAAGATGCCGTTCAGCAAGATGGACCCAAGCTGCACCGTTGGTTTCTATTCCAGAAGTGTTCAAGATTATGACAGAATCAAAGAAGAGCTTTCCAAGGTGGGGAAAGGTGCCATCAGGCAGTTCTAGATAGTTTCATTTCTATTTTCATTCTCATGGCAGTGTACAATGTCTGCATGTTAGTTGACCACTAGGTGGCACCATATCGCCATCAATCTGACTTGGTTTATGTTTGGCCTCTCCTCACAGTCATTGTACTGGATAGATGTTTTAAACCAAGCTTACCTCCTTAAATCTGTCATGCCCCCGCTTATTTTACTTCTCTATTTGTATTGACACAAACGTAATTTGCATTCAGAGAGCGCGGATGCCCGTCTCTATTTTAATGGCTGAAATTCAAAACAAAAACGCCTGGCTTCATTGTTGTTGTTGTTGTTGTTGTTCCAGGTGCTGCAGCCGTCAGCGAAAGAGAAATACCCGGCGTTCACTTTCGTGCAAGGTCACGGGAGAGATTACGACCTGTCGGCGGGCCTGACCCCCGAGAAACGAGAATGGCCCTTCATCCGTGACACGCGGCGAACGGTCACCACCGCCGGGGACTTTGTGTTGCTTTGACGGCCACGTTTAAAACCGCCGGCAGGACGGCGTCCCCTTACCGAGCCGGACTGCCTGGAACCCACCGGTTCGTTCGTTTGTGATGCAGAAGTTTATACTGCTTTTTAAAGCTACATGAATACAGTCTTTACAGCCTGGAAATGTTATTTTCTAGGAGGGAAAAACCAAAAAAAAAAGTGTCATTCATCAGTCAGTCTTTTGTGGCCAAAGAATATCCACACTGATGATTTGTCGGGAGGGTTTTAGACGTCCTGTGGTGCTCAGCTGAGTCGAAACTCTTTACTATTTTTGATATATTGCCATGAAGAAGAAAACTACACATTTTGCACCGTTAAGTGTAATTCCTTTTTAGACCTGCACAGCGGCGTGACGGTGTGCACTTCCCATTTCAGACCTTAATCAGGTGGTTCTGTGTGGACTTGCTGTGGCCGTGCACGATGGCGTCCTCCTGCGGTCCAGCAGCGTGCACGTTAGGCAGATTGGTCCTCCCATATTCTGAGTTGTTTTGTCTCATTAGTGATGGACTGGATACCTGTCTGGGTAGCGTCAGGTGAAGTCGGGGAACCGAGAATTAGTAACAAGATCTGATCTTCTAAACCATGTGAAGAACCGGGTCTGATCTTCTAAACCATGTGAAGAACCGGGTCTGATCTTCTACACCATGTGAAGAACCGGGCTTTGGTGCTGGTATCATACAGGCAGGTTTCAGATGTTTCAGTTAAAGTTTTATGTTTAGATTAAGCTCAAGTCCACTATAAGGAATTATCTTCAAGTATAAATCGATGGGAATTTTCATAAAGAAGGCCCAGATGTGAAGGATTTTGTCGAATGAGTATTTGCACAGAGTAATGAAAGGTTGGACCCATGTTATGTTTATTCAAATCACAGTTAAGTCTCAAATCAGTGTTGAGGCTACATTCAGAGCATTTGAGAGTTTCTTACCTTTTAAAAGAGGAAAAGCCTTAAAAACGTGCAGGAAAAGTTCAGAACTTTTCATCAAATTTCTCTGAAACACATTAAAATCAGATGCATGTTCACATGCTTCTGAGGGCACTTTATCCTTCTGCAGATGTTTCTGTTCATTCACACTAAAGCTCAGTTCTTCATCTCTTTCCAGTGAAATGAGGTTAAATGATCGTCGGCTTAAATTTGTGTGTTTTTTTTTGTGGGTTTCCTGAAGTAACACTGGCTTTGGACGGACTTGTGCGTGAAAATGACGGGTAGAAATACGAGTTAGAGGAAAAACAACTTTATATTTAACCTCTGTTTCTGGTTGATGCACATTTGTTGCAACATTTTGAAGTCCAAACACAAAAAAACACTTAAATTCATGGGATTGTCATATTTAATCAGAATGAAACACTGATTACTTGTGTGTTTATGGATCTTTCACTGTTTTTTTTTTTTTTTTTTGTCGAATGTTCTTTAATGTTTTCTGCTTATTTCTTTCTCTTCTTCAGGAAGTAAAAATCTGTAGCCATGCAATAACAAACACAAAACTGTAGTTAAAAACTTAGTCGGCTGCAGATCTCAGTGCAGCACTTTTATTTGTCACTTTAAAAAAAAAAAAACTACATTTCATGTGCTTTCCTACAGATTGACACCTGCACAAAATAACTTTTTGCATAAATTAACATTTTCTGTGAGTTGTTGTGAGAAAGTTAAATAAAGTCAGATTGTTTCACTGCATCACTTTGCCTCTTTCCGTCCAGTTGAAGAAATTAAAGCGACTAGTGACTATTAAAATATATATATATATATATATATATATATATATATATATATATATATATATATATATATATATATATTTGCTTCATTTTGGGTGCAGCATCCAGACCTCAGTGGTTTGTTGAAATGAATTGAATCCCTTTCTCTTCCAGTCAAATGTAGTAGATTAAAACTAATCGTACGTGCTAACCATCTCTACAGCCCATTAACCAGGAACCGGAAAAAATGTGACCCAGTGACACTGGCGGCAATTGTGTTCCTCTGTGGAGGAAAAGAAAATATCCTTGTGTGCAAGGCTCCGTTGCCATGGATCATCCGTCTGTTTCCCCCCGTGTTTGAGCTATGCCGGACTGTTTTCCTGTATAATACAAATTCTTGTATTATGATGAGCCGTGCTTTTTAAAGGAGGGAACTGTTCCCTTCTGTGGAGGGGCCGGGCCAAGGGTGAGGATGGATGGACGGACCCAGCGAGAATCCCTCGTCTGTTCTCTCCTCCACCACGGAGAAGCGCATAAAGGCATCATTTAGATCCCTTGTCTGATCCATGTTTTTGCCCCACCAGCCCCCCAATTTTAGCTCGGCGGCATGTAGATGGAGCGGGAGCATCAAATATGCAAAAGCGAAGGAGACATTCCTCTGGCGTGTAGGGAAAGGAAGGGTTGAACGGACAGGAGGGGACATTTGGGATGTTTGTCAGAAACATGAGAGAGCATTTGTGCTGCGGGGCGCTCTGAGGGTCGACTGTGTTCGTGTATTTACAAGGCACGTATGAATATTTGATTAATGACTCGCAGGCTCGGGGGAAATGTAATAAGCAAGTGGCGGCTTAGCGTACAAGCTGATCACACGTACAGTTAACACAGCTGCCTAATGTGTGAGTGATGCTGCAGATCCCTGAGACGCTCATCTGCCGCCAAATAAATGCCCGACAAAGAGGGGGTCCGCGAGGGGGCTTCCTTTGTTGGATTTTATCTTGGTGTCACCTGCAGGAATGTGATGGAGAACAGGCTTTTTGGGCCATCAAGTAGACACCTGATCACATGTTAAACCTTTCTAAGGATGTGGATGGCATCCTCAATATATGTATATATATACAGAGACAAGCTGTTAAAGTCATTTTGTTTGGGTTTTTTAAGGAAACTGAGCTTGCAAAGCATTATTGTTTTTATGAGTGTAATATTTAACATGAGCAGGCCTGTCAAAATGGTTCATATTTGGTGTCATGACTGAGGGCGATTATGAATTTAATAACATCAGTACATGAACATATCAAACCTGCTCCCATTTGAGACAAGTTTTGTGTCATTTCAGGGTAATGGAGGGGTAGGTCCAGCACACTTAGGGTCATTTCTAGATCCTCAAACCTCCCCGCTCTCTGAATTTCCTCTGAACGTGATGGATGACTTTGAGAAAGTCCAGAAAAAAAGAGACAGTCTAACATGCATAGTCCCTGTATCTGTGCAGGTAGGTGTGTTAAAAAAAAAAGAAAAGAAAAAGTGGTCTTTTTCATTTTTCATTTCATAAGGAGAGTGTAAATTTATATGGATGAATGCGTAGTTTACACATGTACAGCCTGTGTGTTAGACACTCTAAATCTTAGGTGTCACACTCCCTCCCTGCCTTCACACCAGGTGCAGGGGTGCTAGATTTATACCCAGCAGCCCCTGCCCACCCTTGTGGAATGCCATGCATCTTCAAACAGGTACTTCACTTTGAAATCTCATCTCGGCGTGATCTTTGGGCGGCTAAATATACCAAGCTGCCGGATCCTGCAGCCGTCGAAGCGTAAATACCGCCTGCGCCGCATCAGACTGCATTCAGAGTCTCCAGTCTTGTCTCTGCATCTGTCCACTTGTCTCCGCCCGTCTCCTCCGACACACCCCCACCCACCCTCCAGCAGCTCCTGGAGAAGTGCTGAGGCATTGCATGCCTAACACATCTCCTCTGGGCCGAAGCCAGACAAATGTCATGACGCTGTGATTAATCAGCAGCATTCAAGACGGCGGCTTTAAGGGTGTTCCACCCCGTGAACATGACCTACAGCACACTCGGGGTCAAAGGCTCCTCACCTTTTTTCCCCTCTCTGGCTAAAAATGTTTCTCCAGAGCCGAATACTTTCAACAGTAAAACGGTTAAGGCGGCTGAACTGAGACTGAGCACTGGTTCCTAGTTGTATTTGGAGATTTTTCTGTGCGTCCAGTGAAACCGCTGATGATAAATGATTAAACTTTATTTTACAGGAAAAAAAAAAACCTATAACAATAGCTTTAAACAGAGTCTGTTGCAGTTGTTGTCGAGCCAGGGGTGGTACCCACTCCACGCCAACAGCTGTGGACAGTTTAAAGGAACCAATAAACCTTGATTTTGGGGAGAAGACCAACCCCTGTAGCCACACAGTAAAACAAAACAAAACAAAACAAAAAGGCCTAAAAGGCTGAAACCTGCTAATAATAATTTTAATGGACTTAAACTCAGAGTCCTGATCACCAGGTCATTTATTCTTTTATTTTACATCACATCTGACAAAAAGAGAAGTTGTTTCTGTATGTAGTTGGGATGGGTGTAGATGAGCAGCATCTGAGGCCCGAGGTAACCCCCCCCGACCCCTGGATCTTCTGTTGGCTAACCCCACCCAGCTGTGACAACAAGAAGGGCGCAGGAGTTAACATTTAGACAGCGGATGTGTGTGGCGCTTTCCACTTCCACTCCACGGTGACAGAGCATCTTAGGAGAACGTCACGAATCATGGGTGTGGGAGTGGGAGTGGGGGGGGGGCTTCTGTGTTTCCTGCATCTCAGAGGTGATGTGGAGGAACGACGAAATTCCTCATTCTGCCGTCCTCCGAGGCATGGCCGCCCTTCTGTCAGCTTTTACTGAGGGGATGCATCCAAAACAGGCGCCCCACTCAAGTCGGAGGATATTGCCTGCTGTGTAGCTGTCGACTCCATTCACACGTGCACGCCACTGTTGAGCAGGGTGCCGAGCGTGCACGTGTGAACGGGGGGGGTTAGGAGGGTCTTTGTGCCTGTAGCAGGACATGCTTTGAATTTAGGATTGTGTCCATTTTATTTATTTATTTATTTACTTTTGCTGTTTTGGGAATCTAACCAGCATCCGTCTCTGCCAGGCTGCAGCCCATAATTTTTTTTTCTATATTTTTTTTTTACTCGTTATTATTCCCCAACCTCTCTACTTTATGACATACGGTGGCCGGAGTGTGTGTCTGTGTCTGTGACAAAAAAAACAATAAATCAAGACAACAAATGAGAGAAAGCAATGAGACTCAGACTTTTGGCGGTTTGTGTATATGCGCACGTTTGTGCATACGTGCGCGTCTCCTCAGTCCTGTACATCTGTGTGTTTGCATGCAACGATGCCATCTCGTCTCCATCTAAAACTCCTGCAGGCCCTGTGCACCATTATCACGCAGTTGCAATAAAACCCACAGTAATTAAAGGGGATCTGGCTGTAATTGCCTCAGTGAATCAACTTAATCAGCACCTGCACTCACAGTCAACCTAATGGTGCAATCTAACCTTTTAATACCCCAGGAATTAGAATAGTAAAAAAAAAAAAAAAAAAATCATGCACATAATAATCCTCCTGTATTTTGAAACTCTTGAGTGGACAATGAGTGGACCGCTGTCCAAGGCAAACATTAAAACTGCTGAGTGGACAAACGTGTGAAGCAGAAAAGTCAGGAAGGTTGATGTAAAAAATCAAGGGATTTATCAGATTTGATATGGGTGGATCCTTTCATGCATATTACTTAAAGTGTGTTTTTTTTAAAAATGATGCACAAAAACGACTGAAAAATCACAAAAAAATGCAAACTATATATCAATGAATTAGACAATGAACATGCAGGTTGTCTGAACACAATATCCACAAGGTTCTGTCACACAAATGTTAAAAGATAAGCTAAATTTATTTCAAACCCAAGCACAAACTCAAATAAACAGTTGCTGATGTAATCCAGATATACTTTTGTAAAGAATCTGTTGGAATAATTTTAAGCTGCAACCAACAGGAAGACTTAACTAGTAATATGACTTTATCGATAAGTAGACAGATAACTGATACATGTTTGTAGTTACAGATTAAATTAAACTATCAAATGGACACACAAGGAGGGGAGGTCATGACCCCCACTCCTAATAGATGCCTATTTCATCGTAAACATAAAAGTACTGATCCAGTTCTATGAAAACAGAGGAAACACATTCAAATAATAAGGTATTATCTGTTGAAAATGAGTACATATTTGGGACTATATTCATTCAGCTCATAAGTGTCAAAGTTTAAAATTTCTCTGAACAATTTATGAAGAAATTCACATAAATATAGTCTACAGTGTGTTTAGTGTATATGTGTTTTAAGCCTGGCAACTGTTACAGTGTTTAACAGAGTACATATCTTTTTTTTTTTTTGTGGTATTTTTACTAGACGAGAGGCAGGAGTGTATGAAAAGTGCGTCCCACGACAACATAGACCTGAAACACACAATACACACTGTTAAACAATACAATAACAAGCACAGGATGAAACACAGATAAGGACACAGCTGAAATCATGAATAAATTAGCACAGCCATTACTCTCACACCGCTGGGCCCACGGCCTCATTGAAATATAGGTCTTTTCAACACATATACCTAATATACTAAAAAAGAACATTTAAAATGATTCAGTGGCTTGTATGAACACATTAATTTTCAGTACTAAAAATATATTTTTAAGCAGGTCCCGGGCTCTGTTTCTTTCTTGCGTGGGACGCGTAATGGATTCCCGTGTAATCCATTACAGCCGGAGAGGGAGCGGGAGATAAAGGGGTCTTCAGCAGCACCCAGCCGGGGTTGTTCTTCTTTAAATGAAGTTTTAATAAAGAACGACAGAGAGGCTGTACAAGGTCAATTATCAGGCTTGGCCCGTCCTCCGGTTCTCTCCTCAGATACCTGGGCTCAGTTAGAGCGCCGGAGCTGTCGGTCATAGCCCGCTGATCTACATGTAAAACTGTCAGCCGCCCAGACGAAGGCTGGAGCCATCTATCCAACACTTCTGTCAGTGTGCGTTTGCTGTTGACTATTTTTCGCCCTGACTGGCACATAAGGTCGCCTCTGTCACAGACAGGCAAATCAGACGAGCTAGCCCGTGGTGGATGTTCATTTTTCAGCATCCTCATTGAGGAGGATATCTCTTTATGCATCAGGAATACCTTAAAAGTCACCGGGGGCAGAGGTGGAGGTATTAATATCGCCTGTCCGGGTGCTCAGTCAATGTTGAAAGTTGAAAGCACCCCCCACCCTCCTTTAAAGCCCGCTCTGAAACAGTGAGCTGGATTTAATGGACGGGGTACTTATGAATACACTTATGTATTCATTTGAGCAATAAACGCCAGGCTGGTTCCCACACAGAAAAACAAACTGCTTAGCTTCCGGCAGCCATTTTAATTAAATGCCATGGATTGTCAAATTTATCGATCCCTTCCTCCCCCACAGACCCTGACACAACCCTGAAGAATGTCCTGTGCCATTTCCATATCTTTATTGGCTTCTACCGCTAATGTGAGGTGAGGGATGAAAGGAGATGGAGGGCTGCTCGGCTAAATTGGGCCTGGCTCTCACAGCTTGGAGCAGAAGGAAGGAGGCGAGGTGTAAATGGATGTAGATAGGGTAAAGGGGGAGTGGGGAGGTGTGTGTGTGTGTGTGTGGGGGGGTTGCACATGTCCTGAAGCGATAGCCTGTGAGGCCTCACTCTTGCTCTCTCAGAGCAGATCCGTGTCCAGATGGGCGTCTGACAGGCTTACAGCTGTTCTCCTAATTGTTCATTAAGTGTTCTATTGATTCCCTTATTTCAAGTACATGTGTCTTTCAGCCGCCGCTCTCCATGCGAAGTGGCAGGCGCGCACGCCACGCACACACCCGCCCGCGCTCGCACACCTACGCGGGGCCCGAGATGACAGGGCCGGCTGATGCTGAAAATGTGAACTGCCACTTCTAATCCAGGGCCCTCGCCTCAGCGGGGTCCGACAGGGGCCTGGAAAGCTGCGCCTCCTTCCACGCACCAGGCTTTTATTTTCCAAACTTTTAGCATCAATCAATTAAAGTGCTGGCAGCAGCATGGAAAATTGTTTAATTCCTTGTTAGGCGGCAGCAGCCTCAGATTGCACCTGGCTGATAAGGGAGCTTGTGTGAGTCCATTAGATCCTGATGCTCTCGCCTGATTACCGAGCGGGAGTGGAAGCTTTATTTAGGCGGAGGCTGATCAACGAGGATGGAGCGGAGACAAAAAGAGAGGACTCAAGAAGTCAGGGAAGGAAAAAGGCAACAGAGAAGTCAGCGTTGAAGCAGTTTTCATCAGAATCAGTTTATCGCCATTAAAACAGGTTCACAGACAAGGAAATGGCTCTAGATATAACAGAATAATGGATAAAGTAAAAATAGAATAAAAATAAATCAAAATTAAATAACTATACTTGGAATAAGTTTGCAAAAAAACTATAGTATAATATAAATTTTATGAGTCATTTAACTATTGTTGATGAGTCTGATGGCTGAGGGGAAGAAGCTGTTCTTGTGGTGGGAAGTTCTGGTCCGGATGGACCGGGGAGGGTCTTTAACAGGCTGTGTCCAAGGGGAGAAGCACCATATTTTATATGGTAGCATATTTTCTCTTCGAAATTTAACACAATTAAATAATCAAAGAGGATCAATAAGGGGACTTTACATGGTTTCCGTGTGTGTAGATATGCAGAAGATGGTTGATGGATGGATGATTTTATAGAAAAAGTTCTGTTGTATGGGTTGGCCGGTGCTACTTAGAGAAAAATCACCAGACAAACTGTATTCATTTCTCTTTTTCTCCCCTTTTGTTCCAAGCCTCACAATTTGGCTTTCAAATTGGACTTAGCGCTTCAGTGAGTCAAGTCATATACTCCCAGCCGGGTGGTCGTCTCCATTTCTTGGGCGAGGAAATTCTGTCGGCCTTCCTGCGCTGAGTGGAGTGATAATGTTCTCTGTAAAACACAATCAGTCACCTCCCTCCTCGCCTTTGTATAAGCCTCGAGGACCCCCCCACCACCACCACCACCACCACCCCGATCAATACAGGCTGGCTGGGTGACTTATCATTGCAGTCTGGCCGCCGAGCTGAACTGAGCCGAGTGTGAAGGGGGGAGCAGAAGGTGGGCTGCATCCTGATGTAGACGTGACGCCAAACTCGGTGGCTGCATCGGTGACCCGCCGGCGAGGTGGCGTCCGATTTGTTACGGGTTGACACTGAGAAAGGAAAAAAAAAAATCACACTTTGTAGAAATTAAATCATGGAAACAAAGATAAAAAAATCTTTTAGGTAATCAGGACGAGGGAATTTGCTGGTAAAAGTCGATTTTGTGACAAAAAGCATCCGTAAGAAAAGTATTTATGCAAATGTCGAAATAAAACATACAAGATTCTGACCATTTAGTCCACAAAATGTTCTGTAATAATGTCAAAAATCTTATATGATTCTTACATTAATAATTTCTCATTGTGGGGTTAGGGTTTACGTATGAGAACTGTTACAGTTGGTAGTAATATCAAGAGCAGAAAGTTTAAAGTAAATTTAAAAAAACTCTGAGTTAATAAGAAAAATTATAATAATAGAGCATTATTGATAAAACACGTCTATTTACTTCACCTTCTCACAAGAGTTTACAAAAACAGCTGAATCAACGTCTCTGAACATGAACGTGGAAGCAAATCCAGATGTGTACCATCCATCTTCTTGACCCGTTGTTCCATTTCTGGGTCACGGGGGTCTGCTGGAGCCGATCCCAGCCCACTGCAGGGGTACACCTGGACAGGTCGCCAGTCCATCCCACATTCAAAGACAAACAACCATTCACACCTACGGGCAATTTCAGAGTCCCCGATCAACCTCACATGCATGTTTTTGGACCGTGGGAGGAAACCGGAGTGCCCGGAGAAAACCCACGCAAGCACGGGGAGAACATGCAAACTCCACACAGAAAGACTC
>JAOWBL010000019.1:10096898-10108271 GCA_028564865.1 Zenarchopterus dispar | reverse complement strand
TATGTATGTATGTATGTATGTATGTATGTATGTATGTATGTATGTATGTATGTATGTATCTATGTATGTATGTATGTGTGTGTGTGTATATACATACATAAATATACATATATGTATATATATGTATGTATATATATATATGTATGTATCTATGTATATATATACATATATATGTATATATGTATGTATATATATATATATATGTATGTATATATATGTATGTATCTATGTATGTATGTGTGTGTGCATACATATATATATATTTATATATAAATATACACACACACTATTTTCTGTTCTGCAGTATTTCTTTTAGTATAAATGAAGTAATTCTGTGAGAAGCATCAGTGTAGCCAGATTCATTAGGTTTTATAATGCTGTCTTATTAATTTTTTTTAAAAGTGTGTCAATATTGTAAATACTTTGAAAGATTAGAAAGCAACTTTAAGTGTTCAAAGTTGACAGGGCTCCTGCGGTAAGAAAAAAAGAAAAAAAGGAAAAGATCATCACCACGACTTAATTCAATCTCATTAATTTGATAATGCTTAATCAATGAGGCCTGCGGTGTTAAAAGGTCTAGTTGAAACATTGATTACTGTCTTTCAGTTCTTCCTCAACACTAAGCTGGAGGAGGCAGCTCATCATTACTGCCTTAAAATGCTTTAATCTGCGCTTTCTGAAGCACCTTCATGGTGTAAACATTTGTTGTGGTGATAGGGGTTTTCAGTCTTATTATTGCTGAAATACCAAGTTTACACCACACACTCACACTCACACACACATGTGCAGTGTTGGTACACTCCCAGCCAGCCACCCACCCACCAACTCCTCCAACCCTACCCATCCCCGGCCTTAATCCAATTTGTTCAGTCCTCCTGTCTTCTCCTGGCACAAAATTAAAGGCCTGCTCCCACAAAAACACCTCACATTTCCAAGGTATTGGTTGCCCTGCAGGACTAGAAACTTCATTTATTCTGGCTAACTTCTCAATTATCTTCCCAGTAGTGGAGACGTGTAAAAAGTGCAAAAATCAATAGGATCCCATTCCCCTCGTATTGGAAAGGGGAAAATTAATGAGATAGGACACTCTCTTAATCAGAAATAAATGTTTTAATTCAGATAATGACATAGTTTTCCCTTGCAGAAGGATGACAAATGCCGAGGTGCTGGAAGCCCCACCAAGAAGCCGTTTCAATTTTATTGTAAATATAAAAGGTATTGATCTGCGAGATGTACAAACCCTATTGCTTACAAAAGCCATTCAGGGGGACTGGGAAAACTATTAAGCGGCGGGTCAGAAATCAATAAACAACACTAAGAGGTGGCTGTGCCTGCCCTCTCCAGCAAATCTCTGGAAAGCCAAATGGCAGAGTCGGTGACAGGCGGCTCGGCGGCGGAGCAATGTTAAGGATGATAGGGTCAGCTGGTTAATGTGGTGAGGGCCCTGACAGGTCGGCAGCCCACCTCCGAGCTGGAGGCCTGACAAGCTGCCAGTTAAAGAGACACTGACTCATCAGCCTGTCGCTACAGTTAGTCTTTCACCGCGGCGGGCCTCAGCTGACGGGAGCTCGTTCCTCGCTCTCAGGCCATTTTTCTCCCATTTCCTTGCTTACGCAATTTTGCCCCTCTCTCTTGCTTTTATTTTATTTGTTTTTCATTTTCTTCTATTTCCCCTCCCTCTTTTTTTTTTTTTTTTTTGTCTCACTCTTTTGTCTTCCCGGGTACATTGCAGTCTTCGGATCAGGTGGGATGCGACGGTTGCACGTGCACGCCTGAGTGAAAGCAACCTGTTTGGACTGGACGCAGAAGGTCAGACGGGTCACAGCCGAGACAATCATTTTACTGGCAATCCCGATCACCTCTTTTTAAAATGTTTTGAACATGCACGGTTAATTTCTGAGGACTTCAGAACCCCCCCCTCCCCGCCCCCCCCACCTGAACGGGTGGTGAAAGTGTCATATCGATAAATCAAAGTGAATCTGACAGACGGACTCTGGGAAACCGATAGGCAAAGGTTATGTCAGAGCCTGGAGGTTATGGTGGGTGTGAGGGATGGATTTGAGTTGATTTAAGAGCAGGAAAGGGGGAAAAAAGTTTGGTTCTGGGAGCAGTAATTACAGACAGAAGCAGGCGACGGAGCAGCCACCCGGGTCAGATGACTTAACCCCGGATCTATGCTCTCCATCGGACTGTCAGAGGGTCAGACCAGCTTGGCAACTCCTCGCCGGCGTCAAAGCCAAGAAACAGAATTTCCCTCTTCAGACCAAGAGTCAAAGTGTCGCATTAATATGACAGTGGTAATATTCAAAACGCACGAGGATGGAGGGGGACGGCTGAGGGACAGGACGTGCTGGTGTCCGACCCCCCGAAGCGATCCAGGAGTCTCCGCCTGTTGAGCCACTGGGACGCCACACCAAAGCCATCTTAGCAAACATTGTAAATTGATAAATCATTGAAAGACGCAGAGGGACTGTATCTGCTGGGAGATGCTAAGCAGGCTTAGGGGGGGTGGGGAGGTGAGGAGGGGGTGGGGGGGGGGGATCAGTCTGTGAGTATTGCCATCTTCAGCAGGGGGACATCTGCTACATCCGCCAGACAGATAGATAAATAAATCCAGGTGTATGCGTCTGTATACAAATGAGTGAGCCTGTAACAGAGCGCCCGGAGGCGGCGCCGGCTCAGAGTCCGATTGGGTTTCGGGGGGTGGGGGGGCTATAAAAGAGGATGTCAGAGAAAATCCCACGCTATCCCCTCCTACGTGGAGTACGACGATGATGAGATTTAGGAAGGGTCAGCGGCACCTATCAGTAGGTGAAGTGTTTAGTGGGAGTGTTTCTCCCCCCCCCCCCCCCCCCCCCCCCCCCCCCTCGAGTGTCATCCCGTGTCACTCTCATCTCCCAAAGCTGATGATGAGGGGGCTGGGGGGCCCAAGGTGCTGGTTGCCTCCTTGCTCGTGGGTCATTTGACCTCCCTGTGTAATTCCTGCCTAATGCCCTTCGTACGAACAAAGCCTGCATCCGTGGCACACTCAGACCCCACTTGACCCCCGCAGCCCGACACAATGCAATTGGCCGTGTCATTATATCAGGCCCGCTCTGTCCCATCTCTCCCCACACCGAATCCCAGACTGTATAAATTGATTTTCAGCTGCTGGAGGAGCACCTTTGCATCTGGCGGCGCCGAGGAGTGGGGAAAATGAGAAAAAAAATGACAAGGCAAGGAAAGGTCATCCGATATCTTAGATGATATCCAGGGAAAAATGGGTCTAAACAGTCAGGGAAAAAATATTTATCCACAGCTCCATATGAATTTCCATTTAACGCCAGAAGCAGCTCCTCTATCCGAGGCGAAATGGTGTTTATCTGTAGCGGCTTTAGCAGACTGGTCGGGCAAACCGGAGCGGGCCAAGCCGTGCGGTGCGGGCAGGAAATCTCAAAACCATTTCACCAAAATAAAATGACTGCATTAATACAGGAAGGCTTAAACTAATCCAAAGAAAAGAGCAAAAATAACTTTTTTTTTTTTTTTTAACTATTTAAAACCCTTTTGGGCTCAAACTTTTGCGTTTGGTTGTATTTCACAGCAGAACAAACTCCTGGTTTGTCCCGGTTCTGATGTCCACGGTGACCGTGACCAGTCCATCACTCAGCCTAAACAACGCAGCCACTTTCCCCACGTTGTTGTCCCACCAAAGAGAAGACCTTGCACGGCACGGCACGGCTCGGCACGGCACTAGCAGAGAGACAATTTATGATCCGGTGACACCAGCCGAGGGGGTGATTTATAGTTTAATTTGCTGTGGTAATGGACAGAGGATAATAACATGTAAAATATTAATCAATGTGTAGCAACAGCGGACATCATTTGCTAAGCTTGTTACCCGCTGCTCTGCCCCCCCCCCCCCCCCCCCCCCCCCCCCCCCCCCCCCCCCCCCCCTTCAACCCCCCCGACAGTGGACAATTAAAATGACACGAGGAAAACAAGGTGTGGAGCAGGCGTGGGGAGGGCCAGGCCCGGGGGTCAGGGGGAGGGTCAAAGTCCGGGTCGAGACCTACATGGGGGACCTGGGGTTAACGCCGTTCGAATTAACTCAGCAAACAGTTTCTGCAGGTTTAATTGGAAATAATGAGGATTAAAAAATGAGAATAAGTGAGTTTGTTGCTTTCAAAAAAAAAAAAGTGAAACTTTTTTTGTTTTAGAGGCTTGAAGGAGCGAACAAGCGGCTGATCTGGAATCCTGTCCAGCCGACTGACCTTTTGTTTCCTGTTTCTGCGAGAAGCACGCCGCTGACAAATGAGCTCTCGGAGCGGCGCGGTCCAGTGTAGCGGTGCGCGTTGAGTGATGTCTACATAATTAACGTGCAGCGGTTTAGCCTCGGTGATGAAGTGTGTGTATGATTAGGGCTGTTACGGAGATTCATCTCACCTGGTTGGAGCGCTGCTGAGATGCTAATATCCTCTCTCTGTTATGGTCAAATGGGACCAGGTGATGGATTATAATCTCACTTCATGCTGCAAACACATTTACTGTGAAAGCATAAAAGATGTTTTTCAGAATATTTGAGAAAAAAAAAAGAAAGTGGATAATCTCTGCTCTGGGATTGGTACATGCATGCCAACACAGAGCTGTTGGAAGGATAATCAATAATAACGTATTTCAAATTATTTGGCAATCAGAAAGGGTCAATAAGTCAGCTTAATTTTCTGTTTAACGTTTTGCATGAGACAAAAGACAAATACATTGTGATAACTGAAACATGTGAGACTTTAACTCAGGGACATTTAAGGTAAAAATAAGGAGTTTTCTTCTGTATCCGAGTGTGCTTTAACTTGACTTTCTTTCTTCTTTTCAGGCTCATATAAAGGCTACCTGTGTGTGTCTGAGTGGTAGTGGGGTGGAGGTGTGGGTGTGGGTGGGGGGGCATAGACAGTCTTTGGTGTTAGATGTATGTAAGGTCACAGTGGGAGATGAGCCCCGGACCACAGGAGCGACTTAACCAGAAACCTCTCTCAAAAATTCAATTACAGACTCTCAGAAATTAATAAATCCCCTTTTTCTTCTGTTGGTGGGGACAAAAATTTGTCAACCTGTCCATTTTTCCAGCATCTCCCCCTGACCCCGGTCAATTACGTTGCTTGTAAATAGTTTTTATACATGTTCAAATAATTGCTCATCCTAATGTGCAGTGATCTGTATTCGTCATGCTCCACGGCGCCGAGCCCATCACTCGACTCCGCCACCCGGAGCCATTTTGCTGCCGCGGCTGTAAGTGAAATTGAAATTGAAGTTATAATTGATATCGGGGCCCATCACCATAATGGGTTCATCATAGCGCCATCTAAAATATTAATTTTCTAATTATGGATAAATGATCAGACAAGCTGAGCCGGCGCTGGCTGCGGAGCCCCTGGGAGCTGGAGCGATGCGGATGGGAGGACAGGGCCTTGTAAAGCCCACAAATCTTCTCTAATCCTCTCCCTCACAGCGCCTCAGCTCCATTCCCCCCATAATGGATAAATAATAGTTAAGAATCAGGCTGTTAAGCACAATTTTCTCCTGTGCGCTCTCCTCTTTCTTACCCTGCCTTTTTTGTGTTTGTGCGGGCTGCCAGTGCATCCTTGAGTGATCCTTATTTTCACATTTTCTCTCCATGCCCTCTGTCGTTGCCAAGTCTCCATCCTGCATCCAAATCCAGCCACACGGAGGGCGGCGTGCGTGCAGCGGCGGCGGCGTGCGTGCAACGCCACTGAATCGTAATCACTTACGAAACCAAATGAGGCTACTTAACAGTGCATCTATTTACAAAGAAGGAACCATGCAAAGATAGAGATGCGTTTGAGTTGAAGATAACAAAATCCTCTAATTATTCCCAGAATTCAGTTTAGTCATACACCCGCAGAATGTCTGTATTTATTCACAAATGGCGACTAAGTCGTTAAAATTAACCTTTTCACTCGGCAGGTAGGAGGTAAGGGAAATGTCCTTTTTATGTGGTTATTTAGAAAGGACAGCACACACACACATCCAGGAATTAAACATGCTTTGGCAGAACGTAAATTTCCGTTTTATGTGGCAATACTTTCTGCTAATTGTTTCCCTGCACCTTGATCCCATAATTAGGCCTTTACTGATTACCTAATTACCCAGCAGCAGAAGGGCAGGTTGACGGCAACATTTCAGCCATCGTTCAAAGGCTCATTATCCCTCTGAAAGTCACTCTCTCTATCTCTGCCCCCCCCCTTTCCTTCCCCCCCACCCTGCTCCATCTCGTCTCCTCCTCCATTCCTCCATCCCTTATCCTCTCCATGCATCGCATCGCCTGCTTTCCCGCTCCGCCATGCAGCGGGGGGAGTGGGGTGGGGGTGGGGGGTGGACCACGACGCTTTGCCACCCCTCTGCATTTGTCAAGCTGTCCGTTACGATGGCAAGTTTGCCACATCGCAACTGCCCCTCTGACAGGCAAGTTTATATTGCAATGGGAAGCCGCATGTTGAGCGGAGCTGGGCATGGAGGTAACAAGGGGGGGGGGATAACAGGCAAAAAAAAAAAAAAAATAGGAGGACTTTGGGGCAGGAGGTGGAGAAATGGAGGGAAAGAGAGAATGAAAGAGGTAATTTATAGGCGGCGGGTTTGATTTGCACTGGCGCTCTTGTCTCACGGCAAGATATATTTCAGGAGCAGGTTGGAGGAGGGTGGAGGGGAGCAGGGAGGGGAGGATTCTGCTCAGGCTCTTCCACCGCCTCGGGCCCCTCCTGGGCTTGCTCAGGTGCACGGAGCCATTTTCATTTCACTGCACAGTGGGGCCTCTAGACACGGCACGGCTCAGAGCCCCCGGGACACCCCCTCCTCCATCCCACCCTCCACCCACCTTGTTCCTCTTCCTCCCCTCGTTCAATCCCGTCCCTGTTTGTCCCCTGTCTCCAAACCTTTCCCTCTTCTCACCCACCCTCCCCGTCTTCTCGGGGCATCCCCCTTCCCAGCAGGCCTTGGCCAGCGGGCCGGGCACCGAGCACCTTTGTGTCGCCACAGCACATTTGACTCAATGCGGGACAACATGGTTAATCACTAATCCAATTTTGGGGGGCTCTGCACGCTGGCAAGGGGTCTTCTGTGCTCTTGTCACACTTCATTAGGGCCATTAAAGGCCATCTTACTTTTTTGTCTGCAGGTTAATGGTCCCAGTGACACATTGAACACCTTGAGGGCAGTTGGAGGAAACAGCAGAGGGAGCTCCAGAGATATATGGGTCAAGGATGTTAAACTTTAACTTAAGGTGGCAGCACTTTGGACGTTTTAGAAGAAACCTTTGTTTTCTGTGTTAGAAAGTTAAAGTCTCTTATTTATATATTAAAACTTATATGTATTATTTTAAGTGTAATACGTGAAGAAAAAGCTATATTTGCCACATAAAGGTGATGAATAACTTACAATAATTTTAGTGCTTTGCATAAAAACAAAACAAAAAAACACATCTTTTTTTATCTCCGTCTTATAAGCCAGCACGCCGGTGATCAGATGGGTGTCCCGGCGCTCGCCGTGTGTCTGCTGTGACTATATCACAGGATCTAATTGGCATGAAAAGAGCCACACAGAGCTCTAAGCTTGCGAGCAGGCAGTCCTATTATCCACGCGGACATCTCATTTAGAGGGACTCATGTAGGGAGCCCGAGCGCCGACTTGCATGGTTTAGCATCTTTGACAGGAACATGTCCCCCATAATGCTGCTTTAGTGACGCTTGTTCAAAGATCAGCGGGGCGTGCAGAGAGAGGAGGATATATATTTACAGGAACGAACCCACAAAGAGCTTCATGTTTGGAAGGGAGGATTGTGTTCGTCAGTAATCTGAGCTTCTTATTGTACTGAAATGATTTTAAATAAAGTAAGTAGGAATATTAGACCAAAACAGCTGGTTTTGGAGTGGACATGTAAATGTAAACAGAACAGGAGTTATTGTGAAGCACATACGACAAACAGATGTTATATCTCAGCCGTTTTTAAAATCAGCTTTACTTATCTAAATCATAGTATTATTATTGCTGTAATAGTAATGCGTTTTTTCCCACTTATTTTTATTTATGCAGTTTTAATTTATGCTGATGATGTCAAATGTTTTTTGGGTATTGACTGAGGTCATAATAAAAAAATATGAATAGAAATAAAGTGGAAACGTGTGAGGAGGACATCGGTAGGAGGTGCTGAGGCTGCTCAGTGTCTGATCCATTTTAAACTGCTTCCGCCTCAGTGTCATTTTTTTTTAAAACTTATAGACTTTTACACTTTTGTGGATTTAAACTGGATGTAATTCCTTTTTTCATTCAAAAGGTGATAGGTTATGAGAGCTATCTCTCTGTGTGGAGTGTAACTGCGACTCATTTTAGTGGATTTGCCTCTTTTCCTGTCTGTCTGCGTCGTTTCCAGCAGTTTCGTTGACTTTTCTGTTCACCTTTACATCCACACACCCCGACTCCAAGTCTTCCAGGTCTTTGTCCCGTCTGCATGTCTCGACTTGAGGACCAAACCTCCCTCCAGAACGGCCCTGCCGTGCTTTAACACTACCTCATTAACCCATGTAAATAAAGACGAATGACCGGCGATATTCACACAAATTTGTTTCCCATTACGCCGAGGTCAGCGGTAATCGCGGTCGGCGCCCGACTCCCCCGAGTGTGCGTACAGTTACATTCATATTACAGTTAATGAACAGAGGGATAACAAATTGTCCTGCTCCCCACCCAAGCCCCGCTGGACATTAGTCTAAGTGGTCAGCTGCAGGAAGAGAGGAAAGGAAAGAGAGCCAGCCTGAGCTGATAGGCCTTTTTTTTTCTTCTTTTTTCTCCGTTTCTATTCCCTCTATTACTCCGGAGAGGCCCACAGTCCATCAAGTCTGTCCAGGTACTGGACCTGTGCATGTCTCAGGTAGCTGCCTCCTAACTGTCATTACATTAGGTCGAACTTATAAACAGTAAAATATATAAACAAAGCAGGATCCAGTTCTCAGAAGAAGTAAAAAGCTGTATTAGCATTTCTATTTGTATCCCCCTTTTTTTTAGACAGAGATTATATTTGAGCAAAAAAAAAAAAAGGTTTGTTTTTCAGTGAGGGGCTGAATCACATCTAGCAACAATCCCGAAATAAACTTGCTGGTCATCTGCATTCAGTGAAACCGTACACGATACTGAGGTGAATAAAAAAAAAAATTACAAAATGACATGAATTTACTTATGAATGAATGATTAATCAATCAAATTTGGCCCCTGTTTTCCGAGACTGTAGGGAGTCGGTGAAGGATGAGCGGAGCGGCGTCTGTTTTCGTATGCTCCTTCAAGCCTCCATGAGCCATAAGAGAGGCTGAGGATGAATGAGTGAGTGCTGCGCCCAGCGAGAGCGCAGCAATAGTTTCTTCAGCTCCCACTTATCGATTTCTGCAGGAAATATAGAAAGAGAGGGAGGACCGCAAAGATATTAAGTCGTTTTCCCATCTTCCTCCCCCCGTGACAAAAAAAAATCTTTAATCAAAGTTTAAGTGAAATACTAACATGCCACTCGATGTGACCTTTCAGACCTGTTATGAATCACCTGCTTTTGAGTTCTGATCAGAAATTGCTGTAAAAGGAAAAAGAGTAAGTCCAGTGGTAAAGTTAAATGGCCACCGAAGGGATTGTTTGCCGTTGACCTTTGACAAATGCCGGACAACAAATCTATGTTTTAAGAGCTTACGCGACCGGATTCCTTTATGGCCCTCAGTGACTCCTTGGAAGGACGAAGCCTTGAAAAGTGACTCCGGCCCGAGCAAAGAAACACATGCACGGTTAAAAAAAAAATAAATGAAAAATACAATACACTCCCTGAACAAATATGGCTCTATGAAGGATGATAAACTGCAGGGGGTGAGGGGGCCATATCTGCAAGGATCAGGCAAACGGGAGGATTTGTGAGCGCATGAGTGGCATATAATGACAAATATGAAATCAATATAGCGACCTTAGCGCCCAAAGCATAACTGTGATGTAGTACACGGTGTTTCGATTAAAGGAAGTATAAAAAGATGGTGTCTGCGTGTCGCGAGGCCAAGAAGGCCGTGCCCTTTTGAACCCTGGCGCTCACAGAGAGCGTGGCAGCCGTAAAAGGAACAACCAGCCCTGTTTGGTCATTGAATAGAGGTCCTTATGGCTCATGGGTAATAATGTCACGCCTCAAGACGTTTTTTAAAAAGAGCCGGCGAATGATGGCGACCAATGTGTTCCGCAACACTGGCAACATTATGGCAGAAGAGGAGAAAATATAATAGCCTTAATATGCTATGAATAACAAAACCTGTCAATACTCACCTCTGGAAGAATCGCTGATCAGACACGTTTTATATAAAGTGTACACGTTTGAAATTCATCACACTTGTCCCTAAATGAGGTAATGCCCCAAATGCTGTGTGTAGTCACACCTTTATATGCTTGAATCTGGACATTTATAGTTGGGATTAAAAAACAGGTCAAATGTAGGTGATAAAAGCTGAATTTAAACATGTATAAAATCTAGATTACGTGCGTTGGAAGTTCTCGTCCTAACTTGGATCTTCAAGGATGGTTGAGAGGAGTTATTCTGGGTGACCACCTTTGCGTATGTGCTCTAATGATAAAAATCTTGATTAAAAGGGAACTGGAATTTGTTTTACTTCTCAGACTTCTGGTACAGAAGTTTCAGGCTCATATGGTGCTGGTCCATTCATTCCTGTGAGTCACTGAAGTCACATGTAAACCACTGACTCACCCGTCTGTCTCACGGGTCATTAGAGGCCTTTTGTCAACTGTACGCTGTTTATGTGGTCAGCTCATGAGATGTCTTGGTCGCATAAATCAAGGTGTGAATGGCTGTCACTGATTTACATGTAACTAAAATGACTCAGATCTGAGGAAAACAAACATATAAACTAGCTTTATAAAATATGAAAAAGTAAGAGATGAAGAGAACCTGCAGAACAAACCTGACTGATGTTTCAATAAACACTGAATCAAAGAAATAGAAAAAAAAAACAGGTTTAATTTCTCAATAGATATTGGTGATTTGAAGCTGGAAAGTACTTATAGAAATAATATTATTGTTATAAGTCTTATTAATTTTAGAGGTGAATTTGATCATTGTTTTGGTAAAATGGATCTCTAATACAAAACAAATCAGAATACACACACACACACACACACACAAGCATATATATATATATATATATATATATACACACACATATATATAAATATATACATACATATTTACACATATACATACATATATAAATATATACATATATACATATAAATATATACATACATACATATACACACATATATATACATATATATATACATACACACATATATATA
>JAOWBL010000019.1:10084566-10095896 GCA_028564865.1 Zenarchopterus dispar | reverse complement strand
CCCCCCCGTGATGGCGTTCCGTAGGGAACGTCTTCCCAAAGGAGAAGCTCTTTTTACGGCCAGGAGGACAGCTCCATGAAAGCCGGGGGTAAGTCTTCTTGTCTGGATACGGATCAATATACATCTCATATTCATGGGATATTGTTTTGCTTCTGTCAGACGAAATCAGACAACCGCATTCAGAATATATGAACAGTTTTTAAGAACTTTGGCGTTTTCACTTCAAGTTTACCAGAATTTCCTAAAGTTTCACCAAAAAGTTTGAATCCAACAGTATTTTGACTGTTGGAAATAGTGAAAAGACCCCCCAAGAGTCATTTTTTTTTTTCTTTGTAGTTACTGTTTTGGGTATTGATGAGGACACCCCCACCCTCCCACCCTCCCCTCCACCCCCCACCCCCATCCTTCAGGTCATAAATACCATAAGGCCTCCAGCATATTTCCCAGTGCCAGGCCAATCTCTGTTCATTACTGCTCCACGCTACTCAGCACTTAATTTAAAACTCACATTCCTCTAATTAACACACACTGCTGGGTACAGATGAGCCGGTACAGAGCCTCGTCTGTCTGTCCTCTCCTTTTACTGCTCACTCAAGTATCTGTCTCTGTCATCACATTTCTTTCACTCTTAATTCCTTCATACATCTTCTCGTTTCATTTCCTGCTTTGTGGGAGTTTCTCCCTAAAGTACCTCTTGAAATTAAACTCTGTGTCATACTAGTAATCTTTAATAAATGTGTCATTTCTTTTCCATGTACATTTCATAAACACAATTAAAGCTTTGTTTTTTTTTTTATTTTTAAGTCTTGTGACAGCTAATAAAAGGATAGCTGGAAACACGGCTGCATCAGAATCAGAAGAAACAGTTTTTCCAACAAATTAGATGTAGAAATGTTTATTCATTTATCAAATCAACCAATTACTCTGGGACAGAATTAGCTCTGTTACAGTAAAAAAAAAAAAAAAAAAGTAAGTATTTAACAAAAGAAACCAGCCATCAATTATTTGTCTGTGCTTAAATCTTCACTGAGGCTTGAATTAACTGGATGCTTTAAATGTTAAATGACACACGCGAAATAATATACAGTGATCTACATGATAGATACGCAGGACAGAAATTAGATTTAGTTTTTATAATGTCTTCTGCATTCATAAGACAAAAGAAAAACCAGTCATCCATCTGAGCTGATATTGCTTTCACAATACTTTGCTGTCGTTATTAAAGGAGCCTAAAGTAAATGATTCGGCTTCTATCACGGGCTCTTCTGTGGATCAGATGGTTCCTCTCCTGATAGGTTTGTAATGGACTTTTCCCGTTCATTAACTGAGTTATAGCACCGGGGTTTTTATGCTTTGCGGCTCTAAATTGAATCATACATCTCCAATGCTTAAAGTAATATTAATACTTTCAAAATCAATGTTAGTAAAATTTTATGTACACAGTTGTATTTGTTGATGGCGAGCCACAGTTAATAAATAGAAGATTTATGAAGGCGAGGTTTCTGCACTGTCTGTAGTATTATCACAAGTGAAATGCTGACCGTAAAAAATTTAATTAAAATTTTAATTAACAACAGTAATCAATAGGGTGTAACATAACATCTCACATATTCTCAGTGGCATGGAGGAAAATGCAATCAAACAAATACAGAGGGACCAAATATGATGATTTTATGGGCTAATAAGTCCAAGGTAAGCGTGGCGGCACCGCTGGGAAATGTCACTTCCTTTCTCTCCTTCTCCTGTTGGCGCCAACGTCTTACAAGCTATCTAGTCTTTAATCCACCTGAAGCGTTTGGTCATGTCAGGCATGACTTATTAAACGCAGCCATGACTTAATAAGCAAATCTCAAACTTCAGAAAAGATTTAAGCTGCAGACGACTAACAGACAGATAAACTGGTATTTAGAGATGTGTAATAATAAGAGTGAAAATGGGTACCAGTGCCCTCATCTGTCTCCTTCAACATTTCTTTTTTTTTTTTTTTTTTTTTACTTTTGAAGAGGTAATCAAAGGCAGACCACGGCCCAGACAAACTATAAATAAATCGGGTTGGCCACAAAATGGGAATTGCACAAAAGGCAGTAAAGCAAATTCAATCCCGTTTCATGGTCGTCTTTGAAGTACACTTGTCCGTTGGTGAGGTTACTGAAACAGACACTTCACTTCAGCGTACAAGGAGAGTTTCAGGAGATTTATCCTCATGACCTGAACATACAATCACTTTACTAATTGACTTATGAAAGGTTAAAAAAAAACAACTAAAATGGAAGTAAAAGATTTAAGTCTTAAAATAACCAGATTGATTAACCTACAAACCAAATTAAAAGAACATTGAATAAAACATAAACTCCATACGGACTACATTTATTTGCACCAGCGTTCAAAATGACACGATTGTTCTCATATATATGTAAAACAAAACGAAATAAAGCATGGCCGCTTCAGAATAAATATTTATGCAGAGAAAATCTGTTTATTTGTGCTTATCTGTGCAGTTGTTGGAGTCATGGTTACTAAAAAAATATTTTTATTTTCAGGTAAGGATGTTTGAACATGTAGGCTGAAAAAAAAGTGCACTTTGTTGCACAGGAGTTTTACACCAGAATCTAGTTTATAATGATTGATTAAAGTAAAGGAAAGCTAATTTAAAAAAAAAAAAAGGATATATGGGGTTAAATGTATGTCTTGGGTTTGAGTTAAGACTGACTTTTAAAAGTCATCAGGTGACACCAAGGTGTTTTATGTCGTTTTAGAACATCTCTTTTAGTCCCTTTTGAATTAACATTTGATTTTTTTTTTTTTTTACATTAACTGACACGGGTGGCGTGTCGAGTCGATCCCACCAACAACTCGCCTCTGAGGTCTGATGTAAACAGAAGCGACGTGGGGTGGCGGGTTGTGGGCGGGGTTTGTTGATGACAGGACGTGAATGCCACGACTCAGCACATTACAGAACCGTAAACTGCACATGGCGACTAAACTGACAGACCACCAACACCAGGTCACTAAAAAACTGAAGAGCCTTAGAAAACGTTTTTTTACGATCAGCTGGAGTGGGAGACTGCCGGTCGTATTTGTGCAACCCGATTTGGGGGAAGTCGCTACTCATATCCTGTTATTCAGCATGGATCCTCCACCCGCTCCATCTCCTGCATCGGTCCACTCTTCTGATGTGGGTGACCCCAGCGAGGCACCTCCCGAGTCGTCTTCACTCCCGTCAACTTCCCGTCCTCAACCCCCAACCGGCCGAGGAAGATGGCTGCCCCTCCTAACTACCAGAACTCTTCCACAGTCGCCTGGTGTTTGGTCAGGACGGGAACTTGTACCGAAGACAAGTTTTGATGCTATCTTCTGTTTTCCTTAGCCAAGCAATAATTATTTTTTTAAAAATTTTATTGGCTTAATATTAAATGGACTACTTTGGAATAAGATAAATTGTATTGTTGTCTTGAGATGACATTTGTTGTGATTTGGCCCCAAATAATCAAAGCTGAATCGAAGCTTAAACATCCAAGTATCATAGTTACTTACATCTCTTTTTTAAGAGCTTTTCATCTTTTTAACACTGTTGGGATTTTTGAAATTACAGACATCTGTAACCTTTGGCCTTTCCTTTTATGTACACACTTGATACCTCGATATGAGCGTGGTAGACCAAGATGATACAGTACGTGTGTTTTTATCTGTGTGCAGTATACACTGCATATGTGTCAGAAACTGTATTTAAAAAACAACAAAAACAAAAAACATGTGTACCTGCCCTTGACCCCATCTGTGCATTTAATCTGCAAACAGCTCCAGTCAATATATGTGTTGAGGCCAAATATTTTAAGATAAACATTTGTGCAGTTCGCCTGTCTTTTTTTGCAGGAGATATCCAGAAGACAGGAGTTTGAAAACAACAAAAAAAAGTTCTTTATTAAACAAAAAGTGCTGCACACACAGGAAACCAAAGAAAATGAAAAAAGAAGTTCACTAGAAAAAATAAAAAGCCAACAAAGAGGGAAAGCAAACAGACAGGTTGAAAAACAGACGGACCAACCAGGTGGGACAGGAATCTAGTCAAGATTTATCCTCACAGGGCTGACGAGACACAGGTGCAAACAATCGGTGAGGTGAGGCCAAGGAAAGCACTGACTGTGTAAAACAATGGACGAAGCATTAAGTCATGTTTCTGAACACCGGTTTTTAAGCCCCTTTTTTTGTACAAGATGCAGCCACGTTGCTCATCAAGCCTAAGGAACTACACCCACCATATGTCAATCAAAGTTAGCTTTGTTCCCAGCTCCTTCAACCAAACCCTGCCGAAATATCTGCAAAGCTTCTGTCAGCTGAATATACCGTTTAACACGTTGACTTGATGTTGAAATCAAAAATAACTGTCATGCTTGGCTGAAGGTTGGTCAATACAAACGGCTGGTTGCTTCGCTAAGCGTGGTAGCATGACAATTATATGATAACAGCTAGCCACTGGCTAAGCCAACTGTCAACCAATCACATTAGAAATAAATTTAATGCCTTATATAAACTCTCCTGATGTGGTACAAAAAAACCCCACCTCCTTCAAACGATTGAGGCAAAAACTGTTTTTTGAATCAGGCTGTAAATATGTTGATTTCTGTTCTAAAGTTGGACGTTTTAACATGGAAGTCAATGGAGGTGGACTCGCTAGTGCAGCCACCCTCTAGTGGCCAGTCGAGGAACTGCAACGACTCTTTGTTCCACATCAGACTCAACCTGGAAGTAGATGGTTGGCAACTGAAGGAAAAAAACAGAAAACAGGACAAAGACAGACCTTCAAAGTAAAACAGGAAGTGAATTAACAGAAACAGAAGATGTCAGAGGCAAGAAAACAAAACAAGACCCCAGAATACCAACATCAAACCGATCCCAGATCCTAACAGAAAAAAAACACTAAAACTAAAGTATAACATTATTAAAAATCCAACCACAATAACTTTACACCTCAACATAAGATATATAACCTTTTATTTAATTTGCTTTAGGAGTTTTGATTTTAAAACCTTCACTGATTCTAAGAAGAGTGGAGCACAGATGGTGTAACTGCTGAAAAACAGACTTTCCCTTTTCACTGTCCCCAGTGTCAAACCCACTGACCAGCTTTCCAATGAACAGATTTTTATTGCTCACATCTAATAAATATTTAGGATTACCTCAGTGAAACGATGCAAACAGAAATGAAACGTATTTAATGGGCATCCTGTCCATTGGAGGAGTTTCAATAGGGCACCGCTGAGGTGTGAAATGGCTACAACAGGCAACATAATACTCACATGCACTCTGTGTCACGGTTTCAAACACACACATACACAGAGAAAAAAAAAAAAAAAAAAGGACCTAATATTTTCTGTCAGCTAGATTGCGCATGCCCCCCAACCTTCAAATAATTTACAGCTGTGTGTCTACAGAGTGTTTGGTGCAAAAGTGTCACTAAATCTCCGTCCTCAAAGTCAAACATCAGGTAAACCACAGAGAAATAATGTTTATTTTCTCTCAGCTCTGGCCCCATTCTTAACCAGTCTGTCAGCACGCCAGCAGCTTGTAGATCTCACAAACTCTCTCGTGATCTGAACAAGGAACCACAGTATACTATATTTGATTTCTTATAACTAACAAGTCCAGACAACGACACAACATCTTAGGATGGTTCGTATCTAATGTTCACATGTGGTGGCTGGCTATAGCACATGAGGTAGAAATGTCATCTTTTAATTGAAAAACTGCTAGTTTGATCAGTTCACATGTTGAAATGTCTGTTTCTGTACTTAAAATTACTAGTTAAATTGATCTCATGTAGGTTTCACCTCTGAAGTGAATTTTTGAACCATTATACAACAACGTTTGTCTTTTAGGTGCATCAATAAATAAATAAATAGAATAAATTCTGTGAATTTTCATCAAATGGCAGCAGCAAGGAAAAGGGACCATGATCAGTTATCCTTGTTTCTGGTATAACTGACACCAGTGTCAAGTCCACAGTGGGCATGCGTCTAGCCCCCTGCAACATTTCTAGTTATATCTACACACATGTCCTTTGTATTTAAATGTATGTGCATTTCAGCACAGATTTATTTTTAATCTTATTCAGGGTCAGGTTCAGATTAGATGAAACTGGATTTCCAAGAAAAAGCCACCAGAAATCAAAGCTGGACCCTCCCCACTGTGAAGCTAACCCACCTCACCACCTCGCTGCCCTCGCTAAAGTATATTAACCATGTCAGTACTGCTCATCGCCGTGAAGGAACTTGTCAACTAATTTGATCCAAGAAACAAATGAGAAACAAAGAAGGGCAGCGGATGGATAGGGCCAAGAGTGGATCTATAACCCACCCGCCACTGCTATCATACAAACTTGTTTCTCCCCTTAAAGATTCACAAAGGGGCATTTTCTAATAACAAATCATTTCTTTCACAGTGTGCTTTTTAATCTGGCCGTGCTTGACAGGGCTCATCCTTTCCGCTGAAGTGGAGACCCCTGTGAGGCCAGGCCAATAAGGCCCAGCCGCCCTGTGGTCTGACTGGGGTGATTTGTCAGACCCCCTCGGTGCGCCGGCGCTGGTCACACCAATGAATTTATCCCAAGGTAAATGGAGATAGCCCTCGTCGCGGCCGCGAGCCCCGCGCTCTGATTACAGACCGTCTCCACGAGTTGCATTGATAGATGTTGCTTGTGTTTATCTATTTACAATGCCACTAAATCTGCGAATGTAACACCGGGAGAAAGGGTACGACTCGGGTGGGGGGGGGACCGAGAGAGAGAGAAAACGAATCCCACATGGTGTGATTTATGCTATCCTATGCAGAGCAATAGAGAGACAGCACAGATGAAGGGTGTGGGATGAAACATCTCGGCGGGGCAGAGGTTGTTGTTTTGCATCAGGGTTGGAAGGCTGCTGGGATGAATCTCATGCATTTCTTACTCTTGGCCACTGTCTACCATGCCATAAGAATAACAAACACACCGCAAAAGAAATGAGCGGAGCATTTCAGCATCGCCGGGGGGGAAAACAGACTTTTAGTGACAACCACTAGGAGCCAATCGGAGATTTGCAACATTTGTCCGGGTTTCCAGTATCTTTGGTGAAGAGTAATTCCAGCTGTGAACAATCACAGACACCAGCCTGCTACAGACAGTCTCTTCTATCTTATTTCTATCCAGCCGCCATAAACAAGTTTTTCTCAACTCCAAGAACATCTTAGATTCGGTGAAAACTAATTAAGCTTGAGCTCCTGCAGAATTAATTTTGGTGCGGGGCCATTGCCAGTTTGGAAAAAAAGAAAAATCTTTTTGCATTTAGTGAACTAACACAAGAGGAAATGATGGATCTGGAAACATCTTTAGTTCTTTCTAGAACGATAATTTCCTTAAACGATAAAGGTAAAGCTCCTGTTCACCCGAATATTTTTTAAAATGTTTGGGAAGAGTGATGTGATTTAACAGTCCCGTTTTACAGACATCATAAACCGACACCCAGATGCTAAACAGCAGCTCAAGCATCTAATCACCTGAAGAGACTGCTTTAAGCTAGTTGTTCCTGTCCACAGTATACAATCCCCTATTATACACACCCACACACCACCCCTTTCCCCCCCAAAAAAACTCTCAAAGAGCTTATGTATGGCACTGTCATTGTTTCCTCAGCCTATTGAGGTAAAGATAACTGTGGGATGTTAGAAAGCCGGGTGATTATACATCAGTAAAATCACAGTGGGGTATATATCACTGCCACCGGGACACACCCACTGGAATGAATTGGGTCAAATGAGAGCACTGCATCGGGCAGGGCGCTCTGACAGTTACTAATGTACCTCCCGCGGCCACTAATAGGAGTGTACAAATTGCCGGAGGTTTGTAAACTTTACCTCTTTGGGGCAGAGGCAGCCGGGGTTTGCAGGCAGCTTTGCTGCTCCGGCGACGTAAGTAACTAACTAAATCAACACTTCAGTGGCGCGCAGGGATGAAGGGGGTGGACCAAAACCAGCGGGAGGGAAGTTCCATCCATTAGTGTGTTTGCAGCACCTATAAAGACCAGGTAAGAGTGGCTGGGACTGAAATAAAGAACATGGACAGGACCATGACATGGACATGGGCTACGGGGGGCAAAAAAAAGGTCTAATCTGTCCAGATGACCCACCATAACTCACCACCACCTAAAGGTACACCGCCCTCTGATGGCTAAAAATGTGGTTTCTTTGTTGACCACTTTCTGCTGGTGATAGGTGATAGGATAACCATTCAACTTTCTCTCTGACCTCATCATCTTCTCGTCTCGATGAAACCCCACCTGCTCTTCAACATCTGCTGCCGTTAACTGAATGATTATAGACATCTGGAACAACAATTCCATCTAAATACATTATATTCCCACTAAACAAGCGTTTACTCGGGTATCATCTCGGCCTGCTGGGCCCGGTGCTGTCGAACCTGATTCAGACTGATGTAGAGAAGTAAAGACAAATCAGCGTGTTGTTTATTCTCCCTGTCCCAGAATCTTACCGTAAAGCAGCGCTGCCAAACTGTTCTCCGACGCTACCGAAACAGGTCTCTTTTCTTAAATTGTTTATTCAGACAAAAAGGTGTTAAGACAGTTCCTGTCCTGGCAGGAAAACCCGGCGACGGCAGCCAAAAAAGCTGCGACCAGTCTGGTATACGAGGAGACGGATGTGTCCGTGCAGGCAGGCGAAGGAATGTTGCACCCTGCTCTCTGATCCTGCAGTAACCTTCAGCTTGACCTCCACACCGAGCTATTATTTTATCACACGACAGCATCAATGAACACAGACATGGCCGACGCCTCCGTGAGAGAGTTTCATCAAAGCTGGGTTCACCTGTTTGTATATTTACTGTATCTGAGGGGGGAAAGAAAAAACAAGTAATGCCATTTGAAAATTATTTGTGGGGGATTAAGTGCTTGCCAGTAATTTTATTGATGACATCAAAAAATAAGAATATAAAGGCTATTCTAAATGCGCAATTACAAACGTAAGTTGTCGTCTCACAATACACAAACATTTCCCCAACTATCGATATATAATTGAGTGTGTAAGGGCAAAAGCAGGGTGTTCGGACTCACACCTGTCTGCTGCAGTTTGCACTGAGGCGAGGGGAGGCACAACAGGCATGCAGTGTCTGTGCACGCCTGTGCACCTGGGGAGAAGGACACGGAGGCTGCATGCACCTAGAACCACAACAGACAGAGGCAAAAACCCAAACCCTAGGTGACGTTTCCCTCTGCAATAAGATCCTGCACGATATTGCATCATATGGGATTTTTGAGATGTTTTAATGTCCGTCCTTTCACTGGTCGTAGCATGTTATATCATGAAATTAAGACCAAATAATTATAATCACTTTAGTTACGTTAACTTTGTTTTACAGGATGCAATGTAAAATATGTTCAAGGAGAGGATCAGTTTAAGATTTAAACATAAGGAATAGATCTTTTCTATTACTTACTAAATGCAGCTTTAGTAACATCTGCATTTTTTAAAAGCCAGTCAGTAAAAAAAACAAAAAAACAAAAAACCTAAACTGTCCAATCTGCTCATTCCTCTTCTAGGCTCAGCTATGTCCCAGTATGGTGTGACTTGGCCCAATGACTTGGCTCTTTTGCAGGGCGCTCTGAAGCCCGTACGTGCGTGTGCACGTGTGTTTGTGGTTGTATGAAGCTCCGTGACCTCTGTTGTGTACAACACCTGTGTCCACTGAGCATTAGACGTGCTAAAGACCTGCAGCTGTTAAACCCTTCTCCTTCCCGCCTCTCTCTGGGTCCCAAAACAGGTTTTCCCACACATCACAGATCCACTGTGGGTTATCCACCAAACACACCTACACATGTTAATACTGTGTATATGAAAATCATCCTACTTCTTACACACTGGATAAAAAGACACAAGTGCAAGTTTTCTCTAAACCACACACTCCCACTTCTGTTACACTCTCTCTCTCTCTACAGGATTATGACATGTTATTAATTGCTGCCATTATCAGCGACAGCTTGGCCGATGAACTGGGCCTTTCTGGGGGGCGTGAGGCCCGTCGCTCCTGCATACAAAAAAAAAAAAAGGAAGGAAGGAAGCAGGAAATAAAAATGGAAACACACAAAGGAAAAGGGTACAGCGAAAGAGTGACGGAGTGATGGATGAAGAAGGAAAAAAAGAGGACAAGAGTGGTAAGGGAGAGATCGGGAAGGTGTAATGCTTCATGCGGTGCAACGCCGCCCTGGCCAAAAGGGATTGTGGGACTGTGAATAATTTATCAGAAAACATTTTTCTTGGTCCTTTCCACAGACTCACAAATCCTCCCTGAGCTCTCTTTAGACGAGGCTGGAAATAATGCACTCTGAGCGAGAGTGTGCACGTGTACTGTGAAAAAGGGTTCAGGCATCTATTTTGTTTGCCGATTTAATGATGTAAACGATCAACAGCATTGCTGCACATCAGGTCGCTTGTGTACGAATCTACAACCGTGCTTAAGCCATGACAACAGTGTAAATAACATTTATAATTGAAAATAGATCTCAGATTCATAAACCGAGATGTCATCAAGTCCGAGTTCATTCATCGACAGAGATCTGTGACCCTCCTCGCAGGTACATCGGCCGATCTGCATCTCTTCCCGCCTCACCTGCAGCGAGGGAGCCGGAGAAATTGATCGGAGCTTTGAAGGAGGGTTTGATTGTTAACAGCAACGTGGCGTCAACTCCCCCAGCACATTCATCTATAGCAGCAGAAAAAACAGTTACGTGAACTGTCACATCCAACTCTACTGTTAATTTAAGGTAATTAGCGAGCGAGTGATTCCCAATACATCATTGTGCAACTGGCAGACTCCACAATATTTCACAGCCAATCTGCTACCTTTGCAGCTCTGCCTTCCCTCCACTCCCTCCCACTCGCCTGTTTCCCTCACTTCACGCACACAGCAACCAGACATGCAAACACACAGAATCCGGCAGGCGAGCGTGCATGTGCTGTCAGATACGAGTATGCAGTGAGAGGAAAAGGTATGCGCAGGTGAGATGAGTCAAATGTCAAGGTGTTAAAACTTCCCGTATTTCTCCTAATTAACGCGCCAGGGCGCGTAGCAAAAATTACTGGCGGGGCGCCTCTATTTAAGACCTAATTATGTAAGTTCTTCAATGTTAGGCTTTAAGACAATAAGGTGTCACAAAAATATCTAACATACACGAATTATTTAAAAAAAACTACCAAAATCGGTCTTTATTCGGTTGTTAAATATGGTAAATGATCGTGCTCATCCACGTAGCATATTGCTAATTTATATGTACATACAACGAAATTTG
>JAOWBL010000019.1:10064804-10084197 GCA_028564865.1 Zenarchopterus dispar | reverse complement strand
CAATCCATGAAATACTGCATAAGATTAGGAAAATTTTGAGCAAGGTAAGTGTCTGTCTCTGCAAATCATAACTCTTGCGTTGCACCCTAGCGTTGTGGGTGGGGGCCCGTCTATTAGACCGGGAGCCTTAAATAGGAGAAACATGGTAGTAACAATGCATGAGCATACCAGTCTAAATGCAGACAAATTGCAACTGCTGTCTTTTATTTTTCCAAGAATAGGTCATGAAAATCAAAATTATTATTAAATACTAAACAATACTTTCATCTTATATTTCCTGGTACTAAAATAAATGCAATGCACTGCTGTTAAGATTATAAATCGTTTTTGTCTTATTTTTTTGGACGGGGATGGAGTCGTAATGGTTTACTATTTGCAAGAATGAGGTTGGGGATGAAAGAAGAGACCAGAGGAGGGAGAAGAAACGCCACATTAGAGGGTTTCTTGAACATGCAAAGGAAAAGTGTCAAAATAACAGCTGCATGCTCCGAGGCATCCACTTCATTTCTGACAAAACAAACAGATGTCGCATGCGTACTGAACATACCTCCCCTCGCCCACAGAGCCTTTTAACTCCCCGAGTTCAAAGAGTATGATCTGGCGCTTAGGTAGGTTTGGTTCAGTTGTCGTGTCTGAGAGTATTTGTTTTCAGATGTTGATCGTTCAGATGTTGATTTGGGTTTGAGTGAGTCTGTAAATTTACACACAATTTCAAATACTCTGAAAAAAGAAAAAAAGCGTGTTGAGGCCAGCTGTGTTATAAAAATATTCCATATGCAAAACTGAAAAATGAGAAAGTGATCTTTCGTAACTGTTAAATCTGTTGTGACAGTTTAATTGGTCTAACAAAAAGTGTAAAAGCAAACATGGTGTGTCAAGTTTTAAGCACAGAGAATCCAAATGCAGGAAACCAGGAGTAATTAACAAAAATGTCCTTTACTGAAAACCAAAGATGCTGCCCAGGAGGATAGTCCACACAAGGAGAGGCAAAACGTAGGCGTGAGAAACGGGCAGGGAAACGGGAAATGAGTAGAAAGATGGTTACAGACATGCAGAAAGATGAAGGACGATGGGAATAACGGGAGAGGGGCTGATGAGACACAGGGGTTAATAATCGTGGTAGAGAACAGGGAAAGTTCGCTCTAAAACATACTTGTGCATTTGTGTTATTTGTCACAGTTTTGGGTTCTGATTACATCCTGTTTTATTTTGAAAGTCTTTGACTTCCCTTGTTCTCATCTGCCCTGATTGTTTACTCCTGTGTCTAGTTAAGCCCCAGTGAGTGTGTATATATTCTCTTGTCGTTCCCCTTCCGGCTGCTAGTTCATACTGTGTCCTGTCCTGGTTTCTGGCCTTCTGTTCAGTTTCTTGTTACGTTGCCTTTAATGTGTTGTTTGAGTTTTGTTTTTGGATTTCCTGCCCGTTGCATTGTCTTTTATGAAATAAAACCGGTTATTTTTTTGCAAACTTTGCACTCCATCTTCCCTGCATTTTGGATCCTGCAATCCTGACTCTGTAAACACCTAGCAGGTGCAATCAAAACAATCTGAAAATTTTGTGCTAAATGCTGAACATTTCACACACTCGGTTGTTTCCATCTTGTTGATGTAGCAGAAGTTGTGGGACACTTGTGAAAAGATGAAGTTTGTCTGTCTTTGGTGCCAATACGGCACATAAAACATAAAAGAGGGATCAAAACATAGAAATTTTCCCAGGCACAGCTGAATCATGCAACACAGGTTTGACGTCACTAATGGGAGGACATGATCACACTTAGAGACGTGTCTGGGCACATTGTTGGTATAACCGCTGCAGTTATAGTTCCTTTTCCTCTAATTTAGCCCTTTATCCATGTTAAGAATGCAATCAGGAGTCTTAATTACAACTATTGTTTTTTTGACTTTGTTGTCTGTCTCTCCCTCTGTCTCCTCTTTGCTCACTATTTGCTGTCAAACAAAAGAAAAGTATTACAGAAAAATAAATCAAGAATTTGCAGTATTGTATAAGGTGTACATTTTTCTATATCGTTTGAGAACTTTATGCTAATTCACTGCGAGAGACAGTGTGAATGCAATCAAGTAACTATCGCCTTATTATGAAGGTTTTCTTTTAGCAAAATATTTACCCATCGATGTATGAAAATTTAGAAAACAGACATTTTCACCTAGTACAATGTAGAACGCACAATTTAAACAGTATTATTATTAAATTTAATAGCCTTTAAATGGAAATGTTTTACGATTAGCGATTGGCTAAAACATTCTGGATACATGCATTGAAAATAAAGAACTATTGAAATAAAAGGCAGATATTTTTACCTGATTTTTCAAATGTCATTATCTGTCTTTATTTGGTTTTACACAGATTTTCAGATAAAGTAATACAGTAAATGTTGTTTACTGTTTGAGTGATGTAACATCACCTCATCTGCCTTCTGCTTTGATCTGCACACGTTAAGTGAAACAGACACAGGTTCGCTTTTTTTCATGCTTTTTCTTTTTCTTCTCTTTTTTTGTTTCGTATGTGTCTCGTTGACATCATCGGGTAAACACAAAGTTTCTCGTTCATTTGCTTTTTTTCATAAGTACGTCAACTGACCCAGATTTGTAATGCAATAATAATCATTCAGCCTAATTTCCAAAGTTACTCATTTCTTCTTCTCTGATGTTACAAACCTGTAGTTTTTTTTTCTTTTTTCTTCATCTTCCATGTTTTGTTTATTTACAGTCTTCTGATGATTTTTTAGGAGTTTTTTTAGTCTGTCATTGTGGTATGAGGCCTTCAAAGGACCCAACTGATTTTGTTGGTGTATGGTGGTGGTGTGTGTGTGTGTGTGTGTGTGTGTAATCAACTCTACCTTACCATGTGGTTAACGAGCACAAACAGGAAGAGCACTATAAACAATCATCCTTTCTTGAATAGTTACGGTTTGAGTCAGAGTAGAATGTGAGGTCTCCTTTAAAAAGACCTCTAAAATGATTCACATATTTTTTCAATGCAAAAAAAAAAAAAAAAAAGCCTTTAAATCGAGTTAATTTTTTTATATCATGCATGAATGTTGTACAGTAGGAACAAGAAGCCCAGTTTTGGTCTTGAAGACGAGTTTTTTTTTTAAAAATTTAGTTAAACCATTAAGAGACTGTCGAGCAAGTTCGAGCTGTCTGAGTGATTGAAAACCTTTCGAATTTAAACATTGACCACAGAGCTTTTGTGGTGCTACTGAATTCTTGGTTTAAAAGAGAAAAAAAACTGCTTTTTTTTTTTCTTTTGGAGCCTTGATGTTAAACTCTGCCTTTGGTTCCTATTCAAGATTTGCGTATTTATACTCTATGCGTTATATAAGTTGTTTTATAAAATTCAAAACAGTCTTTAGACATATTAAATGGGATACCTTCTTCTTTTATGATTCTATATAGGCCGCCCAACACAATGTGTAGCATTTGGTTGTGGTTTCTTCATTAGTAGTCACTGTTGTTACTTTAAAATGAAGCTATGCTCTGAGCGTAGAGCAAAGACCACGAAGAGCAACAGAGCAGATCTCTCAAGCACCCTGAAGTGTCAAACTTGCTCTTTGGAGCGTCCAGTGTATTAGGGGAATGTGAGATGATTACATTCAGAGGTTTTTATCAACAGTGTCTCAGTGGAAGTGGGGGCCGAGGCAGGCCGAGAGCGGAGACGAGATTGGGAGTGCCACCAGGGTCTGCAACAATCTTCATCTGATTTGTTTTACCTCCACCACCCTTGCTGCCTGTTTTATCTTTCTCTGTCTGCCTTTTTTTTTTTTTTTTTTCCTGCCCGAGCGAAACGGGTTCAGATCATGTGGTTGCTAGGCAACGCTGGCCATGTGGAGGCAGGTAACAGGGGGGATCGAGCCCCCCCCGCCCCCCAACCCCTCACCCCCTGTTATCGGTCGGATCTCTGTCTTCTTCGTTCTGTTTCTGTCCCGTGGTTATTCCTCTTCGTCCGCAGCTCTCCATCGTTTCTTTTCCCACCGTTTCTTCCATCCCCTCCACGTTTGTACGAAGGAGCGGTTGTAGGCTTCTTCATCCGGCAGATGAGCGGCGACTCCAGCCAGCGGGAGCAGCAGCAGCAGCCGTGAGCATTTATCAAAGCCGCGCTCCGTAATGACCACTCAGCAGTGGGGAAATTGAGCTGACCCCGAGGCCAAAGCTGTTAGAGGGGACTGGTGGGAAGGCCAGTGGGGTCAGGCCATCCTTGTCCCACCCACTTAGTGGGCAGTTAGCGCTGAACCATTAGTTTACTGTTTTGGAGGCCTTACAGCTATTCCCTGCACAGTATACACACACAAAAAACACTCAAAGTGTGAACAACAGCCCTTCTGCCAAATCTTCAGCCCTTAAATGTTTACCTGACACAAGTTGTAAAAAGGAAAAGAGTCAAAGAAACCGAGGGGGTAAACTACGTTGGCTGCCAGTAAAAATGCTTAAACATCGTGAACTATTTCTACTTTGAAAGGAGGTCAAGACAATGTAGGTAAAGTAAATGCAGTTTTATTTTACATTTTCTCAGAAGGATTTGGTCGTCGGTCCAAGTAAAAATGGAGGACAGTATTTTGCAACACACGCTGGGACCAAAGGATGCAGTTTAACGTTAGAAAGCCAGAAGTTACACTTTTCATTGGTCGATCATCCCCTTCTGCTTTTTAAAAAAAAAATATAATTGGCCAATGCAGATTTTTTCAAAGAACTGTAATCAACAATGAATCCAGAAACATGTTTCTAACAGAAATTAGGTCTTGTTTTTATGGAGAGCTAAGTTAAGATTTTTGCTGTTGTCATTTGTGTCCAGGAAGTTTACATCAATTATTTATTCATAATCACCTTGACCTTCAGAGAGAGAGGTTTCTCTCTTTCCTGACATGGTACTCTCATCTCATGTACTTAAACCATCCAAAGACTCTGATAGGCTGATGGTAGATAGTTGTGATGTTCCACTCATGACGCTGTTTTTGAAATGTGACACGCTCCTGGTCACCAGTCATGGTTGATTAAGCCGTAAACCAGCCGAGTGATCAGGCGATCTACTTCTATGCATTGCATGTCATCATTTGAGTCTTGTCTTTTGGTAACCTACTCAATATTTTTAGCGTTTAGCGTCTTTTCCATTTTTTTCCTCCCCCCGTCCTCACCAAAGACCACATTTAAAGAAGTATGAGGCGCACAGATAAACAGACGCTGGCTTTCTTACGCGTACACATATACCTCGTCTCCCACACATGGTTTCCACCCCGCCGGTTAATGTTTGCGATGAGCTTTCTCATCCCCTCATCATCTCCACGCCATTTAACGTCTCACATAAACAGTAGCCTTAGACACAACAGTGCCAATGAGTGGAGCGTCTAATCATTCAGCCTTCGTGGAACCATCTAAACATCTTTTGCGTTTGTTTCCGCCCGACACTTGTTTGGCGTAATTTTCGAGAAAGTAGATGCAGACGGTGCAACAAATGGGCGTTTAAAAAGACGGCAACTCATCCATATCTCTACAAATCAAAGTGTGATTATCTGCATCACCACCTGATGACCTTTTGTGGGTCTGTTTGCAGACATCACAATTGACAGAGCTTGTTAACCTTGAGGCAAATTGCTGCTTTAGGATGGCGTTATTTAGCTTGTATATGTCTGTGCATTTACTGACAACTTTACATGGCAAAAAAAAAAAAAAAAAAAAAAAAAGGTTAGGATAGATGTACACACATAATCAATATGAACACAGACGGGAAGAAAAAAAAAAGCAAGAATAGTCTTTTTTTTTTTTCTTTTTCTTGAGAGGTGCTCCCTTGAAAGCCATGAAATAAAAATCTGAACTTTAAAATTGATAAGGATTGATTTCGCTGACACGGGATCATAACATACATCCCTTCGGAGACTGGCGGCGCGAGGGCTTACAGATGCCTGGCGCATAAAGGAGAATGGGGAAGACGTAAATCTGACTAGAGCAAAGCAATTAGCCTTTTACTGTGGAAAAGATATGGAGAATCTTTACTGTTTCATCAAATGGCATTAGGCATGCTCCAAGCCCGGAGGTTTTCCCGGGAAGACAAATGTTAGAATAAACTTGTTTGGACAGATGGATTGGGTGGGATTCTTTGCAAAGTTCACTATTTTTCCTCACAGATCCATATAGATCCCCAGTAAATGGTTATTTCATTATGTGGCTTCTATTTACTGTCAAACAGAGTTTGAGCAATAAGCACAGAGACAAGCTCACCGAAGCACTCACCCCAAACAACATTTTCAACAATGTTTGCGGAGGCAAAATGTGATGTCAGATATATTTTGAGAAAGTTTATTTCAGCATTTATTGAATAACTGAATTCAAGAGGTAGAGACACTGATACAGAGGTTATCCACATTTCACATGACAAAATCAAGTTTAATGTAAATAGTCCCCTAAAATGTAATTAGAAAACTTGCATCGTGATTCTTAGAAAAACGGAAAATTAGCACCCAGAATGTAAATGAAGTATTATTTAAATGAGGTCTGTGGAAAGGAGGACGTGAGGTTGAAGTAGAAATAACTAGTTTTTAGTTGGTGCTTAGAGGAGTGATTAGGATGAATGAACAAGGAGGCCTTGATCAAAGCCAACGTCGTAAGCTAACATTGTACTGTACGCTGGCGAGCAGATGGCGAGTCATAAATCCTCGCCCAGGCTCTGACACACATTAGCATTTAGTTAGCAGCCCACAGCTTGCCAGCCATTTAGGTAATATCTCCATCAGATCACTTTGGAAAGTGGTGATGGAGCGAGTACGGGGGATTTTAATGATTTCCAGGACCGTATTGTGCTTAGATAGACGGAAGTCTGGCTGTGCCATGAAGTGTTGCTGCAGGAGACTGCTTGTGTTGACAAATATGCTCATCACTGCCCGTTTAATTCCAGGAAGCTTTCACCAGAACAGACAACTGGTGGAGCAACAGAATTTCTGAATGCACAAAGTGCCAATATGCTCAATTTGTCTTATATCTTGTTTAAAGACGGCATATTATGCTTCACTCCACTTGTCAGGGAGGAAAAAAAAGAAGATTAAGCTCAGAGACATCTCAACTCCTTTCAGCTACATTTATGCCTCAACAAGAGGCTTTGAAACCCTTTATTTCAAATCAAACTTCAGTGGTTTTTTTTTCTAATCCTAAAAATGTACCTCTGATACCTGAACCTGACCAAATCATTTGTAAGAGTTTACGCTTTCATGAGGTGGCGTTTCAGGCATGTCGATACTGCAGAAGTGCAAAGGAAACACTTTTTTTTTTTTAAGGAATTAGGGTTAAGTTATGCTCATTTGCAAAACAGCTCTAATTGCAGTTTCAAAATTGTCGCTTTTGTTTTGAAATCCACCCAGTGTGGGACACTAAAGAGGATCTGTCGGCAGCAGTGAAGCTGAATAGACGTCTGTGTTTATTAAACATTTTTGTGTATAAACATTCATAATTGCATGAAAATATCAGTTGCTGAAGTTTCCATCCATCCATTATCTATTACTTATTATTTATTAGCAGCCCAGATTTCCCTCCACCCAGCAGGAGAGTACCAGGCCAAGAAATACTCCCTGGGTCTGTCCCGGGCCTCCTCCTTTTTGGGCTTATTTTGGGATAAGCCCAGAATACCTGCCCTGGGGAGACACCTGAACTGTCTCTAGTGGCTCCTCTCAACGTGGAGGAACTTTCCTCCGAATCACAGAGCTTCTTCACTTCTCTCTAACTGGAGTTTCATTAACTTTAGAAAAGCAGTTTCCAAGCACAGATACCGTTGGGAGAGTCTCCGTTCTCCTTCCCCGCCGTGGTGCATCACCATGTTAGTAATCGAAAAAAAACCAAATACTTGGCCTTGGAGACATCTTTCCTGCTTCTCACGCTCACAGTTAATAAAGAGAAAGAATTTGTCATTAGCACCATACTTTTCTTTTCTTGTATGTTATATTTGATAAAAATACGCCTATGACACGCTGTAACACTGAGAAGTTTATTAAAAAAAAAAGTATGAAAAAAAAAGCATGATTCAAGCTACATCTTGCAAATCTCCCATCTTAAAAAGAAACAATTTACAGTCAAACAGTGTCTCCCTCGCCAATGTTAGTTTTAATGTCCCATCTTAGATAACTTCTGTGATGAAACTCTGATGGATCATTTTCAGCGACGCACAGAAGAAGTCTGCATCCAAAACACAATTCGGTTTCTATGCATTTAATTTCAAAGGTTCAAACTGATCACTTTAAAAGCGGGACGTCTCTGCTCGGATACCGTCAGCTCCGGTGTCGTTTTGGTTTACGGCGTTAGACCTCGCCTCGGGTTTATTCCTGGTTTATGACTGTAGCATTAACTTTCCAGCACAGAAGCAAATTCATTTGGATTCACAGTTTATTTAACTTTCCCCAACCGGAAAAAAAAATAAAATAAAATAAGCACAGGCTCATTTGTGTGATGGGAAGTAATACGCGTGGCTAAAAACACGCAGAAGAAATGCTGTAAACTCACTTAGTGCCACTTAAATGCTGACAGAACGAGTGAATGACCCCGAGGAGCGGATTGGATTGCAGCGAGCTGATAGTGAAAGGGCAAACCGCGGTGAGAAAGAGCCGGAGAGAGTGCAAACTATGTGTGGATGTCTGCGAGGGTGTGTGTGTGTGTGTGTGCGTGTCCGGGCGCGCTCGTGGGCACGTATGTGCGGGGTTAATTGTGGTTCAGCCGTGAGGAACAGCTGAGAGAGCTCATATATGGCACAGAGGAACAAGCATGGTGACAGGCAACTTGACAACACAACCTGTTTTATGGTGACAAGTGTGTGTGTGTGTGTGTGTGTGTGTGTGTGTGTGTGTGTGTGTGTGTGGCTAAGAGAGAGTGACTGGGGCTGAGGGGAAAGTGTGAGAAACAAGAGTGCACTAAAGAAAGGCAGGTGAGCTGTGAAGTGCCTGTCTGCCCACCCAGCGTGTTCACACGACTTAAGAATAGCAAAGACTCCTGTAAGCGATTTTTTTGTGTGTGTGTGTGTGTGTGTGTGTGTGAGACTCAACAGAAGAAAGGTGCTGTCACCTGTCTCGCCAGCAGGAAGGAAGGGACCTCGTCCTCTCGCTCTTCCCCGTGAGGCCTCGCGAGGAAGGACGGCGGTCAAACGCGTCCAGAAGGAAGTGGCTTGGAGACGCGTTTGCGGCGTTTGCGGCGTTGTGTGTGGCTGCAGCTGTGTGTGTTTGTATGACGGCGTAAGCACAAGGTTCAAATCATCAAAGCAGCTCTCCTCAGCTCGGTTTTCAGGAGGCAGCTAAAGGTTAGACTTATGTGTTTCTACTTCCAGAAACACACCGAGACTCTTTTACGCCGGATCGTTACGGCAACAGAACTCACCTGTCAATCAAACCATATCAATCAAGTTATGTCCTTTTTTTATGTGTTTAAGCAAAAACTCTCTTGTAATCACTTTCAAATACTTTAAGTTGGCACATCTACACCCTTTCCTTAATGCACATTTTTAATGTTTTTACGTGTTTATTCTTTTCTGATATTTTAATCTAGATTCTTATGTATTTTTTTAGCACCCTTACCTTTATTAATAATAATTATAATAATAATACTAGTAATAATAAGGCAATATTCTTATTTAGATTTTCTTATGTTTAATCTCTCCAATATCACTTTTGACTGAATTGTTATAAGATTGTCCCAAATGCTCCGACTATTGCCATGGTAACCAATAGTATGAAGCATTTAAATGCTTATTTTGTATTTTCTAATAGTCTGCATTATCACCAAAAATCAAAACAAGCCATGAAATAATAAATCATCATTCAGTATGCATTGATTAGTATTCTCCAGTTAGAACAGTAATCAGTTGCTCAGAACCATGTGACCAACTTTCTGTTTAGACAAATATTTGATAGAGGAGTAAAGATATAATTATCTTACACGTTTGAACAGCCATTAAAAGTGCTGATACATTTCTTTTGATTTTTTTTTTTTGGTAAAAACATCAGAAATTCAAGAGCAGCAACAATTATCAGGAAAATAAATATGTTTAAATCATTTGACATTTGTATATTCTCTGTGAAAAACCCATTTTCTGGTTCCACTTATCTTGAATTTGTTTGTCAGTTAAATAAGTGGGAGTTTTAGTCGAATTTTAACCGAAACATTTCATGTAAAATTTATTGACGAATGATTTATCTTTTAATAAGTAGCTGACGGCTGAAAAACTAATAAAATAATAAGCTGTTGACGATGACGAGAATATAAATCTTGTGAAAATGTTTCCTCAGATTCATCCGTCGAGCCGCAGTCAAGAAAAACAACTTGATCTGCGTTTCAACCACAAATAGTCGGGCGTCCGCCGCCGGTGTCACCGTTTCAGAAAAGCTGCCCGTCAGTAAATTTAAATCCTCTTTTAAACACTTATTCATGTAATGGAGAACACCGGTCAGACGTTAAATCTGTTTTTGAGGACCTACAAGTTCTTAATGAAGTTATAGTTACTTTGTAAATTATTATTGAATTATCTTTGTGGTAAAATTTGGCTTTTTAATCTTACAGTGAATTATTGTAGCATCAATGCCATGTATTTATTGTTTAACTCAGCTAGGTATTAGATTTTTTTTTTTTTTTTAACAGCTTAATCAGATTGTGGAAGCTTTGATTAAACGGTAATGCAATAATAACATTAGGACACTTTTGGACTTTTTAAATTTAAATTTAAATCAGCAATTTAGGAAGAAACAGATTCATGCAGAAATCATAATATATCAGACTGATAAAAATAAACTATAATTAAGTTTCTCTACGGAAGGACGAAAATACACTCTTATAATATAATGACTTAACATGGATTTTCAAATATAGTGTTAGTCAGAAATAAGGAGTGCAAGTGTGAAACCACCAAAGACTGAACTGAGACCAGCATGTCTGGAAGTACGCATCCCAGCATGCTGAGCCACCGGGACGCCAGATCTGGTCTTTGAAGCCATCGCGGGTTCCCCGAGGCTACGGGGGCAGTAGCCGTGGGAGGTGTGGGGGGGTATCGAATGTGTTGGAGCTGCCCCACTAATAAGATAAGTGGGCCGCTACCAGCACCAGAGGTTCGCCACTCATCTCAATCTGCCGTGTTTAACAGTCTCGCAGGAGCAGTTCTCAGATTTTAATGCCGGACAGCCGTTGATGGAGTGAAGAGGTGCAGCGGGTGTTTCTGTCCGCATGTGAGATATGTGTGCGTGGGTATGTGTCGGTGGGGGTTTGAAGGAGTGGGAGTGGGGGGGAGCAATGTAAGATGCTGGCTAAGTCTTATGGAACATCAGTTGACACTAGAAAAATACAGCTGACGATAAATCTCTGACAACGGGCCGGGACTCACGTTTCACTCGATGATTTATCCGAGCTGTTCCTTTTAGACTTGCCATTTGGAAGCCAGAATCTTTCTGAAAGGTAACTTACTTTTAAGCATCAATAATATCCACCTTTGCCTTTCAAAAGATGAAACTACATTTCCCTTTTTTTTTTAAAAATTCTTTCCCCCTTTTTTTTTTACGCTTAAAAAAATGTCTCAAGTAATCAATGATTCATTTTGGAAGTTTATATTTAACCACTGATGCACTTGTGAGGAAAATGTCAGCTTGAAAACTGGAATAATTTAAAATATGAGTGCTTTAATGTAAAAACTATTACTTTCATTCAGTCTTTATTGATTTGCAGTTCTGGTGCTGATGAGCTCCATCCAAGAGAGGGAGGGACTTATGAGGCATAATCTCTATTTTCTTTGATAAAGATCATTTAAAAAACAATGCTATCCAATTGATTTAAAAACTTTTCGGTCAAGAAACAGCTGTCTATACAAATTCAAATATTTGAATCAATTATAGCTCACTGCATGCCTGCAGATAGAGTTTGTAACACTGGCCTGATACCCTGAACATGGCCAGAATACATTTTGGCATCGAGCTTCATGTCAATGCATCATTACTCTAATTATATTCTGGCTTTTCCATTACCTCACTCATGACACAACCACCTTCAAAGGCAAACAACAGGTGTTTGTAACCAAATAACGAGAGCGATCCATACAGCCAACCAAACACGGCTCATTTTGGTTTCCGTGATTGATTCAGTTTTATTTAAGAAAACATTGGCTCGTCTTTCCTCAAGTTTCATTCCTTGATGATGTTCCTGCGCTATCAGTGCTTGATGTTAATGTATTTGTTTTGAAATGTTTGGTCGGTGGAAATAATTTATGGCTGCAGCACGGACCAAAACGCACGTCTCGGAGAAAACGGTGGCTCACGCCGGGTTCACGCGTCCGACGCCGATGTCGACACATGAGAAACTGTTTATGTGTTGATAACTATAATTTTGTACACAAATATAAGCGTGACATGATTTTGCTTCGTCCAAGACATCAATCAGGTAAGCAGTGAATCATTTTTGACTCTGCCAGGCTTCTGATGTGGATGATCGGGTATAAATCAAAGAACGGTCCTTTAAATAGCACCGAATCTGATCTTAGATTTCCCCCGCTGATTTTGTTAGCACATGGCCATGTGGACACCCGCTCTTCATACATTTGGATTCTTCCTATCAACCCCTCGCCTCTCATCTCAACATGGAAACCACCTGGCTAGTCTGATGAAGCTGGAGCTCCGTGGACCTCGATTACAAATGTTATCAACCCCAGGGAAACGGTGTTTGTCTTTCTTATCGGCGGCGGCGGCGGCGGAGGGGTTCGAGAGAGACAGGGACAGCAGTGCCCCCCCCCTCTCCTCCCGACCTCCCTAAAATATCACGTCGCCTTCGGTGTTTCTTTCTTGCTGTTCCTTGGTATCTTGACTCCATGCCCCCTGCAAAACCTTAAGAACCTAATCGTCTCAAATTCAGCCCACTGAAATAATTAAGCGGTTGCATGCCGCTAAAAATAAGGGCGTGTGTATTTTTGAAGTGGGGAGTGGGCATATGTTTGGAGTCTTGAGATGCCAGGATGCCTCCAGCTAGGTTCAACTTGTTAGGAAAACTGGGTATTGCCTTACACTTCCGTTGACATGACTGCAGTATCGGTGGCGGGGTGTTTTAACCGCTAGACACTCGTTGGCTGAGCCCCCGCCGATGTTCGTGTTTACAGAAGCGTTTTAGCAAACATTTGCCCAGCGAGGTGCAGCTGATAAGATGTATGACGGTGACGGGAAGAAGAACGAGGAGGGGTTTACTATAGTCCTGCATCATGAGCAAAAAACCACGCAGTCTGAAAACATATCCGTAAATAGATAAACACAACGAGTACCAGCGAGATGATAAAACCCAATCTTGAAAAATGGTTTCAGCTATGGACCCACTGAAACAAAATATGGCACTTACATGAACCCACCAGAGGTCTTAGCGGGCAGCGTGGGGGTTAGCATTGTTCCCTCACAGCAGCAGGTTCGCATCTTCTCCAGGTACTCCAGAGTCCTCCCACGGTCCAAAAACATGACCAGTGTGGACCCCGGCCTTTTGCTCCGGCAGACCCTCATAATCCTGTCCTGGTAATAAACAAGTACAGATGATGGACGGATGGGCGGATTTTTAGCTTAAATAAACGTGTGTCTTTGGTGCAGAAGTTTGCAAGGTTTTATATTTGCATGATGCAAAAAGTGAGTCATGGCTGACTTCATGGCAATAACATCCAAAATATTCAAAAGCAGAGAGTTCATGAAATAAAGGAAAGGAAGGGTTTATTTTTATTATTGAACTTTTTTATATTTTAAGCATACTTGGTGGATGAAAATCTGTGTTAGATGTTAAAAAAACAGATTTACTGTAGCCACTGAAAACAGAAATACAGAAAAAGGAATCCTGGTAAGATTACATATTTAAAAAAAATCTGTTGACCTCAAGATGATTATGCAGTACTGTGACTTATTGAGTGCTTCATATCACAGATACTTATTAAAATAAAAAGTGTGCATAAAATAAAAAAAAGTACTCAGATATGGACAGCGAAGAGATTAAATAACATGCAGAAAACATGCACGCACAATTGATAAGGATGCAGACTGGGGAGCAGGCGTCCTTTTGTTGGAGGGGAGAATGGGAAGTGTGAAGGACGTGACGAGGGAAATAAGTGTCCTCCAGGGCCCTGAGGTTACGCTAATGGTGTCATACATCACCACTCACAAAGCCATGCAGAGCAAAGTTGTCAATGCATGAATGCTGCACTATTACTATCAGCCATTTTAATCATGGCAGCTGTCACTGCGCTAATCAACACCATAACTTCACTCTGGAAATCACTCAGAAAAGCCTCTCTCTTGCCGCTGTGTACCACGAACTGTACACAACTCAGGCAGTAAGTTATGCAGAGTGGGGGGTGGGGTGGGGGGTGGATTTACGCCACTGTGCTGAAGGGGCCGTGACTTTGTAGTGCATCATTGCCCTTGTTTAATGTAGGCTTGGCTTGTCCTGAACAGTTGTTGTGACATTGCTAAATGTTGCCTTTATTAACATGCTGAGAGGGTTTACCTTACCGTCAACAGCCACCCCCCTCCACTAAGCACACACAAACGGCCTTACAATGTTGTCTCTTGACACAAAATAAACTGGCCTCGCTGCTCTGAAACATTTTTCTTCACGTCTGCAACAATTGATCCTGTTTGCATTTTGCCTTCCGACTGTTTTCACGACACCTTAAAGTCCTCTCAACAGTGTTTACCACTCAGATGCACACCTAAACTGTATTAATAATATATTTTATAATAATATTATAATAATATTAATATTTATTTTGGATTTTTGTTTTCAGGTATATATATATATATATATAGTCTTGCTGTACCACTGTGGGACAAATTAAGTTCTTCTTCTTCCTCCTATTCCTCTTCCTTCTTCTAATTCTTCTTTTTCTTCCTCTATTTCTTCTTCTCTCTCTTCTTCTTCTTCCTGTCTTTTCTTCTATCTCATTTCTTCTTCCTCTTCTTTTTCTTCTTCTATCTCTCTCTTCTTCTTCCTCTTCCTCCTCTATCTCTTCATCTTCCTCCATCTCTTCTTCTATTTTTTCTTTTTCCTCTATCTCTTCTTCTTCTTTCTCCTCCTCTTCTTCTTCTGTTTCTTCTTCTTCCTCTTCTTTTTCTTCTACTATCTCTTTCTCTTCTTCTTCCTCTATCTCTTCTTCCTCTTCCTCTTCTTCTCTCTCTTCTTCTTCCTGTCTCTTCTTCTAATTCTCTTCTTCTTCCTCTTCCTTTTCTTCTATCTCTATCTCTCTCTTCTTCCTCTTCCTCTATCTGTTCTTCTTCTTCCTCCATCTCTTCTTCTTCTATTTCTTCTTCCTCTATTTTCCTCACAATGTTTGAGTGGTAGGAGTGATTGTCTAGTGGTCACAGAGGTAAGTTAGGGTATAGAGGACAGAGGTTAACTGAAATTCATCCTCTACTTTTAACCCACTGGTGGGTTAAAAGTGGCTCACCTCTGTGTGTTTCAGAAGATATGTGCTGACAAAAAAAACATCATCTAATCTTATGTTTTCATCTAAAAGGAAAATCGAAACACCTTTTCCACCCCGCAGAACAAATATTAAACAAATGCTATCATTTCCAGGTTTTTTTGCGTTTATATTACTGTAAATGCACTCGTGACTGAAAGTCATGCTACGACTTGCCAACACAGAACCTAAAACAGGACGTCATGTCAATATTTGCAGAGCTGGACAAGATGACTCAGGTAGTACAAATAGTACAGGGGCGGTCAAATTCGTTCATGAACCTCAGCTAGTACACAAGTGAACCTTTAGAGAAACTATGTTAACATATGAACTCTTGTTTATTATGATTCCATGTCTATGTTCAGCAGCTATAAAGGGATTTGCACCTTAGTTGTAAACTCCCACTGTGTAAACGGGACCAGAAATTACATGGAAACGTGGCTTCCAGCTTAAAGAAGCGAGAGTTACGAGATCAGCTATGTACGGCCTGGTAATAAACAAATGATTTATGTCTAAAAAACATACTGGTATCTGAGCATGATGATGATGATGGCAACCCAGATGGCGTTGTTTTCAAAATGGATGGACTGCCCTTTATAGACACCACTGGAAAGGCGCCGGGTCAAGTTGCAAACGGTTAGTTTTGAGACTGTGTGATGGGCTGGCAAACAGCTGCGGCCGTGGAGGTTTGGCTTTATGGACGGGCGATCGGTCTGGAGAAGATGTGGCGACACAGCATGTAAAACAATAAGTGGAGAGGGAACTCAAGACAATAAAATAGTCTATTAACTTTTGCCTTGTGCTAATGAGTCAAATTATGCAGTACATTTAAATAAAAGGCCTGTAATTACATTGGCCCATCTGAAATGGGAAGTTTTGACATCCATGTTAGTCTGACTGAAATAGAGCTAAACTAAATGTCTCATAGTAAGACTTACATACCCAGATAGTTTGGTTGAAGTCGAGCTACACATAAATAACTAACAGGACTGGAACTGATGAACCTGCTCCATAATTTTTGCCGGGCTTTGTACCGGAGGTACTGGAAGAAGCTGATGCATCAGGATGAAAAATCACGCTATAGTCAGATGTTTGAATATTGGGACAAAGAGTCAGTTAAATGGCACTCAAATGGTCAAATGGAGCCTGTACGTGCTGTCACTACAGTGTGGTCCATCACAATGTATCATACCAAACCAAGCATTTACGCTCTTATTTCTGGGTTGAGTTTTATGTTGCAGTTCCTCGACTGACCACTAGAGGCTGGCTGCAAAGGCGAGTCGATCTCCATTGTCTCCCATGTTAAAAATGTTTAGAGTAGAAATAAATATATTTACAGCCTGGTTCAAAAAACTCTTTTAATTTCACACCCACGACAGTTTTTTTTGTGTGTCATGCTAGGAGAATTTATATAAAGCATTACCACCCATTTATAACCCAGCTTCAGCTAAATGAGACGGTCATTTTTGATTTCAGCATCAAGTCAGCATGTTAAACTGTAGATTCTGTTGTAAACATCTCCCGGCATTTCTGGAGATATTTCAGCGATGATCTGCTAAAGATACTGGTAACCAGAGTTAACTTTGATTGACATGTGGTGGGCGTGTTCCCATCCATAAATGTATATTTCTCATTTAATGAGACACACAAATATATCATCTGCTTATCCTGATGACTCAAAGGTTTAATTTTCAAAATTTTGAGCAATTAGACTTAAATATAATTTCAGAGATCACACTTAACAATAGTTAAGTCCTCCAACGTGGTGTTTTAGGGAGTCTTTCCTCCAGTGTCGAGGTACTGGAACCCCGGTTAGAGATTCAGAGATTCTGGTTAACGACACTCAAGCCTCCTCGTCGTACATGGGTACCATTAGAGCCTCATTTTAATTGAAAGTGATGGAGCAGACTCACAGGTTATCGGGTCTATCTTTTAATCATAAATGAGACCCCTCCCTCTTCTTCTTCTCTATCCTTACCGCCTATCTTCCCTCACTCTACCCACTGCCCTTTCTCCCCCTCTGTGGGTTAGGGAAAGTGCTGTCTCAGCATTCTCCTCTTTCTCCCCGACCCGTCTACTCCTTCCTTCTTTCGCTTTATGCTTTTCCAGCCCATCGCTGATCGGGGGCATCAGTTCCACTGGGATGACTCCTCCAACACCACTTAGGAGCTTCTCTACTTCTGCACAGAACGAGGGAGGGGGGGAGGTTAAGGGGGTAGAGAGGTAAAATGAGGGTCATGCTGATGACAAGAGGCCTTAAAATGACTCTCAGGTCTTTGAAAAGTTTTTCAAGTGGCAGACCTTATGGTTGGCATTGCGGTGAAAGTCTCCTCAAACATTATCTTTATCCACTGGCAGCCCACTATAAACTCCACATATCTTGGAAGTCAATTACCTCTGGAAAATCTCTCAGAATCGCTTTTACACACTCAGTCAAACATATATACTTATGCTGCTCGTGCATTTCCTGGTCTGTTAAGTACGTGAACAACAAGTGAGAAAGATTTGAGCAATAGTGCTTGCAAAGTTTTAAGAGTGTTGCTTAAAGAAAGGCGGTGAAGCATTCTCACCTGCAGGCCAGAGCAGTGATTTCCAGTCCACATTAATATGCACACACACCACCACCTCAGTGCCCCCTCGCCTTCAGTCATTGTCTCTCACTGCAGTCCTGGAGGGGGTAAACATCAAACTCTCTAAATTGGATGAAACATTATGGGAAATATTATGAGGCAGCCTGCTGGTGTGATGGCTAGGGGCCTCTGGTTAATTGAGTTGTTGCCCGCGCTGCATACTGAACAGGCCGCCGTACTTGGCAGATAAGTCGGTTAAGACATTGACTCACCTTTTAAAGTTTAATGTAGAGAGAAGGGTAAAGACTTTTTTTTTTTTTTTTGCACATATTATTTCATGTAATATGTTTACAAACAATTATAAGATATTTAGGACATCATAATTTACTGTTACATCGATTTCAACCACAGCTTCAGTTTCTCTTACAAAACTTTCTCTGTTGAGACTTGATATAAAGAAATGTTTTCATCAGTTGAAAAATGAGGACTGGGGAGGAAAAAGTCTGTTTTTTTATTATTGTAAGGAAGTATATCTACACTTTTATGGCATCTTAATAAGCTGCAAACCCAGTAACATTAACACACGATCACATGTGTGATTGTGAGCATTAAATCTAGATCTGAATCAAATCTAGACTGTCTTATAAATGTAAAGTTATAATGAAAACAAGACAAATATAGACTAAGCATTCACAGTTTTATTTAAAATAGTCACATCTCAGTATAATGTATTGAATTCACTTTAAAGCAAATTAATTGCTTTTATCATCCATCTTAGTCAGCTTCAAGCTTTCTCGTCTCTTTAACCTATGACTACTACTGTTGCGACTGTTATACCAGGTGTGGTCTTACAGGTAAATGAAAGCTTGTCCAGATGTGTGAGTACAGGCTCCTCGCAGCCCTCGGAGGAACTGTGAGCTTCCAGGCGGCTACTTCATCAACATTTCTTGGTGGGTCAGAGTCCTGCGCTGGCAGAGCACATCAATTCAGAGGGGACATCGATCACAGCCGCCTCTTGTCACACTGACCAGCTCATTAGCTGGACTTAATTTACCCTGAAGGAGCTGAGAGGGTTGCATGTCAGTCCTGTGGTGTGGATGAAGTTAGCTCAGGGAAAAGAACCTGCAGGATACAGCTCTTATTGTGCTCTGTATGTTTCAAACTTTTTATTCTGTACTCATCAAGGTCAGTTCAAAAACTTTTAAATGTAACTAATTAAATGAAATAAAGCAACATTGAGGCCTGGTTGTTTTCGCTGTTTCCTCACAGCTAGAAGGTTCCTGGTTTGAATCCAAGCTCGAGCTTTTCTGTGTGGTATTTGCATGTTTGTTTTTTGTATTTTTTCAGGTACTCCAGACTCTAAAGTTAACCAGCATCTCCTTCAT